>BFEA01000217.1:1708878-1727243 GCA_003427395.1 Chara braunii
AAGAGTTGTGGGGGGGGGGGGGGGGGGGGCACGTGGTCTGCCTGTGGCCACGGAATTTGAAAGTCGCACAGGACCTTCACAAGAAGGCAAAATCGAGACACGCGTCGTGGTCGCACGGCGCGTTCCACAACAATAAGGAACCACGCCGCATAGGGGAACAACACATTACTTTAAAAGGGACCACCGCACACGAAAAAAAAAACAACAACACAAAAGGGTTCACCACAGAGACACAGAAAACAGACAAGAGAGAGGGAGAGAGTAAAAAAATAAGGATTCGGACAAAATGTATGTGACAGAGCAAGGTTACAAAAATATAATTTATATTTGTTTTTTTTCCTCGGAACTCCACGACCCCCTTTGTGGCACGGAGTTTTTTTTTTTTCCCGTTTCAGGTCTGTCAACTTAACCCCCCTTTATGTTCGTTTCGCCCTGCACATCCACAACATCAATCCTTCCCGATAAACATGGACGTTCACTACCTCGGGCCAGCCCGGCATCAAGGGTCACCATGTGCAACGAAATTGCCACGCAGTAGTCAACTCCCCGATGAGGGCAAGGTTGTAAAAAAAAAAAAAATCGAGGGAGTGGGGTGGGGCCCTGCGCATCCACAACATCAATCCTTCCCGATAAACATGGACGTTCACTACCGCGGACCAACCCGTCAACAAGGGCCACCATTTGCAACGAAATTGCCACGCAGTAGTCAACTCCCAGATGAGGGCAAGGTTGTAACAAAAAAAAATCGGGGGCGCATCCACAACATCAATCCATCCCGATAAACATGGACGTAGATTACCGCGCGCCAGCCCAGCAACAAGGGTCACCATTYGCTACGAAATCGCCACGCAGTACTCAACTCCCAGATGAGGGCAATGTTGCAACAAAAAAAAATCTCCAACATGGACGTGTTGGAATCATGTTGAACATATGTTGTTCAACAGTTGAAAACATGTGACCCGCATGTTCGCAAACAGTTTACAACATGCAAATGCCCCATAAAAAACAATTGGGCCAACCATTTCACCCTCTTCATACGTTGCACCCAACTTGTGTCCAAGTTGAAACCGCGATGAAAATTTGCGACAATTTTTCTGTTGATTATTGTTATCACTAAGAGAAATCATAATGGGCATAGAGAAGTTCAGTTCTGTCTGATTGAAAGTTATCAGCAGGAGGACTTCATGTCTCTGACTAAGTTGTCCTTTCAAGAAATTCAGACGAAGGCAAGCATAAAGAAGTTCAGCTTTACTTGACTGAGAGTGGTCAATAGAGGGACTTTGTTTGAGACTGACGGGACGTCTCTTGGAAAAAGAAATCCCAGTTGAGGGAAGGGACCTATCTGGGGCTAGCACTAAGTTTTTGCTTGTGATTGAAGGGAGGTCTCTTGCAAACTCTTAGTGTTGGCTAGTATGTTCAGTGCCTCTTGAGACTGAAGGTAGGTCTCTTCGGAAATGTTTGTTCTGTTATGGGGCAAGGGCAGTCTGCTTGTGGGTTATGATATGCTTGCCTGACTGTATGTGTCTGGGGTTTTCTTCTCTAACCTAAGGATGCGTTGATTGTCGAGGCTAGCCAGAGCCTTACCGCAGCAGGTTGCAATCTGGTGGGGTTGGCAGGTCCCCGACGCGAGTGTCGAATTCCGTAGTCAGCTGAGGCTAAGACTCCGGGAGTCTAGCTTATGAGGCTGAGAGGGGTCGGCTGGAACCTTACCGCAGTCAGAGGATGCAATCCAGTGAGGTTAGCCAGAGCCTGGAACTGTGGTTAGACCGGGTCCCACGTTCAAAAATCTGGGCGGGGTAGCCAGCGCCCTTGGCCAAAAACAGGTAGGTGAGCCGGTCCCTGACCGCAGTGGTCAAATCCGGATTCGGGACAGTCAGACTGACGGGAGTGCCAAAGGGCTGCCATACTCGAGTAGTGGGTATGATTGGTCTTGACCTGGAGGCAGGTCAAAGGGGATGTCAAGACAGATGGTCTGRCTAGTCCTGACCTGAGGCGGGCCGAATGAGGTATGTCAGACTGACGGGACATTTGGCATTCCTGGCCAGTGGTGGGTCGAAAACAAGGCAATCAATAAATGCTGGGTATGAAGAGTTGTTATGTATTAATTGTTATTTGTTATTTATTGTTTTATTTATGAGGCTTATTTTAATTTGTTAATGTTTGATTGCTGGTTGTCAGAGGGTCTGCTTGCTGGGATATGGTGGGTGTCTGTGGGACTTGCTGGTTTTGCAGGTATGCAAATACTTATTTGAAGTTCCCAGACTAGAGCAAAGAAAAAGGGTTTGGTATCCCCTTCCCTATTGTCTGAGAAGTTGAGGAGACGCCTCACTCGGACCAGAGAAAGAAAACAAGGGTTTGGTATCTCCATCAAGTGAGGAGCTGAGAAAATGTCTATCAGTTCAGAGAACAGAAAAGAGGGTTTGGTATACCCTATTTCCAGCATGGCAGACAGAGTGAGTACTATCGTTACTGGGGTCATCCCTGGCATAGGTGTCTGATCAAGAGCTGAGGTAACCTCCATGTGAAAAGGCCAACAGTTGAGCAAGTCAAACATTCAGACAAAATCTTTCTTAAAATTTCATTTGGTGGCCGACAAGCTGCCTGGTTCGCGAGGAACCTGCATCCCGGGCCTTAAGTAAGCCAAACTCTCAGGCTTGGGACGCTATGAAGTGGACTGGATAGAGAATTTTATGAGTTAAAAATCGGATTTAAAAGGCTGAAAACAAGTCGCGCTTATATAAGACCTAAAAGACTGCTATGAGCTCGAGCTAAAAAAAGAAAGAGGAGAAAGAAGATGCTGAAGAGAATGCAGTGACTGGGATGACGGAGTGATGAGACGACGCATGGGGCAGGTGGAGGCTGAGCTGGCACTATGGCCTTACTTACTGCTGGAGTGGAAGGAGGTCTAGGGATATAAGGGGGAAAAGAGGCATTGGGTGTGCTGTAGCGCGCATCAAACTTTTTTCGGAGGTATTCCATCCTGTCTGGGGATGGAGTTTTCTCGTACCACCCTGATGATGGATAACGCGGATAGGGCCTCAGGTGCGCGTAGCCTCTTGGTTCTTCTTCCTCCTCCTCCTCTGAACTATAAGCGCGTCGTGCCCTGGCTGGCGGTTCCTCCTTAGCCTTCACTGTCCTTCCTCCTCTTCCCCTACCCTGTCCGCGGCGTGCCTCAGGCATGATGCACGTGAGGTATCTAAAGGCTAGGATTGAGAAAGTTGTGTGAGTGAAATCTGCGATGATGAGATGAATCCTGAAAGCGGGACTGGAAGATTATCAAAAGAAGTAAAGGAAAACGATCGCCGACTACGGGATATTGCGGTATGCTACGGGAGAAAGAAGGTGAGCGCTAAAAGAAAAGCACGTACAGGGAGAAGAAGTCTGGGACAGAGAGAAAGAAACCTAGCGCAAAAGGGGATAACTAGCGTGGAGAGTGAGGGCGAACACTTGAGAGAGAGGCGGATGCGGAGAAGGAAGGTGAGTGCGAAGAAGGTAGGTGTGCTCAGAGAAGTACGAACGCTACAAGAAAGGTGAAGAGTCAGCTAGCGCAAAAGGAACGGTAGCGCGGAAATCGCCTCAAGCCGCAATGGGAATGAGCGAGGGCATATTGGGTTGCACTGTTTTTATATCGAAACTTCTCGCTCCGACCCAGCGGGGACGCTGGGTGGGGGTTTGGTATTATGTCGGAGGGCGCGGTGTCCCGACCCTCCTCTGTATACCAAGTCCCTACTTGGTACCACCCTTAGTTTAGTGCTGCGATCTGTAGCTACTCCCGAGACACTGTGACGCTTGGTACCTGAGCTATAGTATGATGTGGACCAGTCCCGGTGGCGTAGCCCTCAGCAAAAGGGGTGTGCCACATGACTTCCATTGGTCTATGCAGGTTCGGCGCCCTGCTGTACAGCAGAGCACAACCGGCTTGTGACCGTGGTAGCCGCCGGGTTCGCCCTGGGACGCGGAGGTGAGAGGGCTGGCCCGGTCTTTTCAACTGAGCGCCAAGCGCCCCGGTACTGAGTTATGGGTTAGGTGCATGGAGACAGACCGCTATCAAAGAAAAGAAAAGCTAAGTAAAAGAAATAAAAGAAAGTAAGAAGTGTGAGAGCAGAAAGGAAAACTAAGAGTCAGAGCTGCATATGGATCGCGGCCCTTGCTTTAATCGGGGATAATCCGGCGATATCGGGCTACTGTACCGTTGAGTCTTCCCCTTTCTATTTTATTTACTATTATTATTATAACCATCATTGTTAACTTCTCAATTTTCCAGGCGCGGTTCTCCTTTTCTGGGTTCAGTCACTTCGAAGGGGAGGCAGACGGTTGAAGTTATTGGGCTGCGACTATAGCCTGGCGGGCTAGACTGGACCGACTCCTCGTAAGACTCCTGTACCAGAGGCGCATGGTTGAAGTGTTGCGCGGTAAGGCCTCAAAAGAAGGGCGACCCGCGGCCGCATTGGTAGGGAGCCTATCACCCCCCAGTGGAGGGTCATAAGCCCCCTCCTTGCCATCGGACACGGGTACCCGTCGGGTATAAGCCAACGCGTACGTCTTAAAGAAAGAAAAATGCTTGTCAGTGTCCCGTTATGGGACTTCAGATATTGGGTCGTGGTCACATCGTGATAATTAGTGGCTTGACGGCAGCATAGCGATTTCGAACCATACCTTGACCGCTGAGTTTTCGGTTTCGAATTATTCAGTTTTTGTTTTGCTTTATATTTTGGAATATCAAGACTATTAAAAAAAAGGCCAGAGCATAACTTTTCTTTTAGAGCGCGGGGTCATAGCGAGGGGTGAGCCTATAAAGAGGTGAGGCAAACGGGTTCTTGGCAGTGAAGCCTCTCCTGCTGTGTTGACGTTGTTGGCCTGAGAAAGCGGTGGGTAGTCTGTGGGCACGAGTGTTGGGTCTAGTGTTGTGTTATCTGTCAAGCGGGGCAGGCTATCTTGAGTAGCAATGGCGCTACACGGCTATAGGCCTGGCTGTTGGCGGCACACGGTGCGCTGGGTCCCATTGTCAGGTGAAGGCCCCCTGATTACGACGGCCCTGAACTATGATGGGGGAGAAGTAGTTCGACTGAAGGTCTGTATTGAAGGGGGGAGAGAGGAGGAGATGCGAGGTGACTAGAGGCTGCAGGCTGCCATTTCCGAAGCACGCGACAGGGTAGAGCGGAGGTGCAGACAAGACGGGGTGACCGTGGGCTTGAGAGTGACGGTCATCTATCACGAGACCGAATCATCAACTGGGACCGAGACAAGGGAGGAGCAACACAACGAGAGAGTCTCAGGTGGGGAGAGTGAAATGTGGAGGCTGACTGTGAGACGGATCTCAGGTCCTGGAACAGACCCGAGGAGATCCAAAAGCACCACCGGGCCGTGGAGCCGGTGGAAAAGGGACCTGAGGCCAACTCACGATAGCCGACTCCCAGAGGCCGCGGGACCGGAGGCCGTGGGTCAGGACGAAAACAGAGCAAGGGGAAGAGACAAGTGTGAGACGTGAGAGGCAGAACACGTGCGCTGCGAAGAGGTCAACGAAGAGGGAGACAATTTCAGACAAAGAGTAAGCGGAAACAGGACGAGTTTGCGGAGCACGCCTGATGTCAACTGAACGGCATCTGTAGCGAACCAGAGGTGACGAGATGAGTGGTGCGCATGAGCGTGATGGGTGTGTACAGACTACACGTGGCGCGGTTCGGGAGGAGCAAGAGGGTGGTCAATGAGAAAGTGAGAGGGGAGAGTAGGCAGTACGCCTGAGACACGAGGGGCGAGAGGGTCAACAGCGAGAGAGGAGAAAACTGAACGCGTGTGCTGGGATGTTGATGTCAACTGGAAGGCAGTGAGTAACGAGCTGCAAAGAGAGGGCAGGCAGCGAGTCAAAGAGAGCAAGTGCGGCGATTGAGTCGATAGGTGGTTATGTGCGGGCGTGGACTGCACGTAGCAAGGCCTGGTGTGTGAGAGGGGAGCCAGCGAAAAGGGAGACGGTGTGAGTAAGGTAGGATGCTAGTTCACATAGGGTATTTGACATCAACCACCGCTCGCACGTTCGTGCGGCAAGCTCGCACCTTCAGTAATGATGAAAAGATGAGGAAAGAGGAACCCGCAGGGACAACGCGAGAAGTAACCATCTAGAGATGCTAGTTTGCAAAGCACGATGTAACTTGCTACTTGAATTGCTTTGTCGCGCACTGAGCATGGTCCCTCTCTGTTTGGGACTTGGATCAGCAGCTTTTCCACTGTGCTTAGGCTGTAATTACCCGTTAATTAGTACGTGGTTTTGTGAGAGGGGAAGAGAGTGTGAGCGGAACGGAACTTGAAACGGGGAGGTAAGCGCAGTTGCATGGGAACATGCACAACCTGTGGAGTGTTCTGTAAGGAGGCAGTCGGCGGTAGGAATAAGAGAGAGGGTGGGCAGTACACTCAACTCCTGCGTGGTAGCCTGATAAAGCGGGACTAGAGGGTCAACGGGAAAAGGGGGGGGCTAGAGCCAAGTGCACGCGAAGGGAGATGCCTACGTCAATCGGACTGCGATACATGACAAGCTACGGAGAGTAGACGTGGGCAAGTCGGCGCGAGCGAGCGTGGTGATTGAGTGGGAAGGTAGTTAAGTGTGTGTACAGGTCGCACGTAACAAAGCCAGAGGCCGTGTGAGAAGACGGTGAGGTCGACGCTGCCAACCGACAATGCAGTATAGCCATGAAGGATGAGAGGAACTTTCTGCTTGGCACCGCCAGTCTTCTGCTGTTCAAAGAAGACAAAGGCATTGCGCGCAATCAACAAAGGTAAAACAGGGCCGATATAACGGTGTGCTGATCACCACCTGCATGCTGAACAGAGAAAAGAGACATGTGTGAGGATATGTTCTCACGAGAGTGCATAACGCGTGAAGTAAGGAGAGACGCTTCGCATGAGAAAGTTTACGCGCGAGTTAGCTGCTGACGTCAGCATTTTGTCGCAACATGAATCTAGCGCGAGGGACAGGGTGGTCCTCCGTCAATAGCACCCCAAGTTTTGTTATCTGAAGGGTCAGGACCATCCGTGCCGGGTCTCTATCCCGAGGTTGAGGAGTTAAATTGAGAACTGTTCGCAGGGGAGACTCTCGTAGCTTTGCGTCTATGTCAGTGGATTAACGGTAACCCCAGTTCAGGAAAACTTTGACTCATGCGAAACAGACTCAGGCAATCTGCAAATAGACCCAGACAACCCAGTGTGGGCCCCGGTAATTCAGTATAAGTAYAGACAAACCCTGTGCACAGTCAGAGAACTCGTTATGTACATACCTGCTTGGTAAATCTGTGATATTGATCGTGAAGAAGTCATGAAGAAGGACGAGATTCTAATGGTGAAAGGTAGATCGGATAGGGATAAGAGAGAAGGCTGGGAGGAAGAGGCGAGTAGGGATATGGAAAGACATAGACTAACTCAAAGAGAGTTTGCGGTTGAAACAGCAGGAGAGAGAAAGTACATCGAATATGTGATCTACTTTTACGGATCCGATGGTAAACTGCATAGTACTAGTTCTTCGYTAGAGAGCGTGGAGCAGGCCAAGGCAAAACTTGCGTGAGCCCAACAGAGTTCAGATCATCGTTTCCTGAATTTTTACTAGTGTCCAAATAGTGGCAGTCTGCAGCCTCCTCAGTCGCATGAGGATGCTGGTGTCAACAATCCGAATACTCGGTACATATTTACACATCCAGAGTTGGGACTAGACTAGGATCAGCGTTCAGACATCGAGGTCGGCACAATGATCAGAGTGGTAACCGGAAACGGCTGTCAGAGAACAGGTTTTCTGAGGCAGCAATTGGGGACTGTATCTAGAGCAAGTATTTGAAAGGCATCCGTAACCATACCTTGAACCGTATCCGGAACCATACTCACAACCGTATCCAAAACCATATTCAGAACCGTATCCAGAACCATATTCAGAACCGTATCCGGAACCATATTCAGAACTGTATCCGGAACCATACTCAGAACCGTATCTCGAACCATACTCAGAACCGTATCCGGAACCATATTCAGAACTGTATCCGGAACCATACTCAGAACCGTATCCGGAACCATACTCAAAACCATACTCCGAACCATACTCGGATTCTTACTCAACCACTATTCGGTCCTTTACTTATTTGATGTTTCACAACCAGTCAGTGGCCAGAGAAAGCACTTTTGAATGACAATTTTTGCGGTCAACTTGATCTGACAGCGGGCGTTCATTGACAGACTACTGTTATCTCGACCTCTAGCATCTTGCCCTTTATCAGCAAACATCAACAACACTCAATCTACACCGTCAACAGTCAAACTACAGCGTTCAGTTTTGAGTCAGCGACTAATCAACATCTAACCGGCCAAAAGAGAAGGTGTTCAAATCAGGACTCAGACTACTTTGAAAGGTATTCAGGTCCGGATTTGGGCTCTGTACTCTGGACTTAACTGTGCTCGGAACTGTACTTGGGCAGTACTCGTAACCGTACCTCGAGCTGTACTCAGAGCAGTTCTCAGGACAAGTACTTGGAGCCACGTTCAGAGCGGTACTTAGGATGGTGCTCTGAACGGTATTTAACTGTGGATTCGGTTGCCTCTCAATTTGCATGTAATCAGCAAACAGCCAACTCAAACGTCAACGAGTGTACTTTATCAAGCAATTAGTTTTCAGAGCAGCAATCAGCCAGTAATTGGAAACCACCCTCCAGAGCAGTAATCGTATTAACAGCAATCAACTAGTAATCAAATGGTGAGCGAATGACAACAGAGAACTGTATCTAGAACAACAACCAGGAACAACAGCAGGAAATGACAATCTGAAACAACCATTCAAAACAGCAATCTGCCCAATAGTCTTTTCACACTTATATCATCCAAGAGTCACGCGTTTCGAGTTTGGTGATCTGATGTAACGARAATTCAGTAAGAATATGGACAGCAGCAACACAGTTAGAGTCTTCTGCTTGCTGTATCAGAGTGCTGAAGAGACCTGGAGGGAGAGAGCAGTTGAGGAGTACAATCAGCGGACTGCTATGATGATGGAACATGCGCTGGTTCTCGTGAGGGATCATACAAAAATCGAATACACGTACTACCTGTATGATAAGATTGGCAGGTTATGTGCCACCATAACTTCAGTGGGCACTATTGAGGAAGCAAGGAGGATCGTTAGCGGCCATCAGTGAGTGTTCTGTCTCTGAACAATAACAACTCACCTACCTGGACAATCAACAATCAGTCATCATTATTTAATCAACAATCAATCATTAGCATTCATTTAATCAGCAATCTATTATCAGCAATTAGTTTTCCAGTAATCGGTTCCTTGCGGTCAGCTTGGTAGTCAGTTATCCGGGACCGTCTGATCAGCCTGTACTGGCAAAGGTACTCATGAGCACAGTTCAGTCTGCGTCGGTCAGTGAGTCAGTGTTGGCCAACCTCAATCGGATTTCTTGCAAAGAGGCATTCCATTATCAGTATGTTAATGCCATTGGTTTCAAACAGGGAGATCTGTCAATCTTCGTTGTCCAGACCAGCTTTGCCGATGGTACTATTCATGACCTGAGGCCATACCTGAAAAAAGGGAAGGAGGCTCATGATCATTTTGACGCAGTTTGGATCTCTGCCACAAGGTATCTCGAGCAGAGGGAGAGGGAGCTCGACGAGAGTGGCACTACTCTGATCCACAGCTTCGGGCCGATGCTTTATACTGACTATGCTAGGCCTCCAGTCCCTTCCCTTCTCACTGATGGCACGAGTTGGCTGGATATGATTGGTCTGGCAAAGAGGTATATCTCTCCTGCGGTGATCGACATTGGGGCGTTGACAGAGCCTAGCGAGTACCCCTACCTCAGACGAGGAGTCTTTTTAGTGGATGGACTGCCTATTTTGTGGGAGGAGTTTTGCTCAATGGTTAACTACCGTGTTATGTGCCTCGGATGGTCATGCTCAGAGCTAGTTGGCTACAGATGGCTTTTCGTCACGAAGCCTCAGTCTCAGATTGTACTTAGGCGTGGACCTCGACACCAGAGAGGAGTAGTGAAAAAAGATTGAGAGATGGACCAGAGGGATGAGTGAGGACTCTTCAGAGGTGCTGACCACGCTCGTTTATGTGTACTTTCTGAGATTATTATGAGTTCCCATTCTTCCCTCACTCGATTGCCTTTGTTTTGTTCGAGTCAGTCAGTCTTGTTTTCTGCATTATTCTTGCTTGATGATTGTCATTGTGGACATTTTGTCATAGTTCTCAAAATCAGATTGACATAATTGATGCATGCATAGCACCCTATAATTTTATGATTATTGTTTGTATTAATTCTCCGTTGTTCCGAATCAAAATAATAGATTCCTAAGACCAGGGATCGGCGAAGATCGCAATTGAAGGGTCTGGCTCGAAGCCGGACGCACACAACAGGAAGGGATTTGCATTATTTAATTTATTGCAATCACATACAAAATCCTGCGTGACAACGTGTTGGCTTTCCGGTTGCCCAAAGAGGCTCGACTGGAAAAAGTGCGACACCGGTTCCTTAAGGGGAGTGTTATGCTATGGTCTAGGGGATCTAACATTTCATTCGTACCTATACGGACAAGAGTTCCTCCTCATAACGAATCTTGAGCCCTTATTGGCTCTCAAGGAGCTCACCAATTACACGTGGATGATTGAACGTTGGGCGATAAGGCTGCAAGAATACGATTTCGACATCATTCATTGGAAAACGGAGAAGCACAAAAATGCAGACAGGTTGACCAGATTACACCGTCCAGGCAAGGTGCCACGAATAGGAGAGATCACCCCGTGGAAGGAGCTGGAGCCACCCAAGGGGCCGACGTACGAAAAAGTGAAGGTTCTTCCTCGACCGACAGGGAAGTGACGCGTGGCCCTTTCTCCTGCTTCTTCCTCCTTTTTTTCCTTGCCAGATCAATTTTGCTATTTTTTGTGAAGCTATTTCACGAGTTTATTATGTTTTGATGTGACCACACAGAGAAGGCTATGTCGATTGGATAGACTGCACTAAGTGTGTCTCGAAAGCCCACGGGTCGTGCATTCAATATAGAACACTCAAAAGCCTTGGCTTTGCCCTCTATGCCGCGCTGATAAGATCCCCACGGAAGCTCGATTTCTAGAGGCTACATCGGAGGACTGAAAAAACAAGATGACTTAGATGCGTAGAAGTATGGACAAATGTCCCCATGATAGCAACAATTGTCGGAAACTCTTTTCGAGAATTCTCCAAGAAGGATAGGAGACGAGTCAATGAGAGAGCTCGGGATTATAGATGGAGCGAAGGACAGCTAGAAAAGCGGAAGACGGACGGAAGTGGAATTTGAATGTCCGTACCGCATCCGTTTATGAGGTATGACTGGGTTAAGTCAACACATGAAGAAACCGCCGCTCACTTCGCCGTCAGGATTACGCAGTTAGCTATCAACAAGAATGAATGGTATTGTTCTAATATTGGGGACAATGTTAAGTTCATCGTCAAAAATTGTCCAGTCTGAGCGCCAGACAAAACGTCGGTCTAGTCACCGAGGTCCATTGTGTCAACTGTAGTTGAACGGCCGTTTCAAAGGGTTAGCATGGATACGACGGATATTGTTGTTCCCCCTGGGCCAAACAACTGTGAATATTTAGTCCTTTTTGTATTTGTAGACCATTTTTCCAAATGGATCGAGGCCTACCCATGCAAGATGAGACAAACGACAAAGATTGTACGGTATGTCAACCGTTTTCACGGAATGCATCAGGACACGGAGGAAATCCTAACGGACAATGGAGCAAAATTCCGAGGAGAAGTCATGAGGAACCTAATTGTACATGGCGTCTCCATTTGAAATACGACACCTCATATGTCGCAATTGATCAGTCTCATAGAAAATGCGAACCGAGTGATCAAGACCGCCCTGTGTCGGAATATCGCGGTTAGAGATACGAGACCCTGGCCCGATATTGTAGATATGATCTTAGCCATTCACCAAGGCATGCCTTACGAATTAACAGGACTGTCCCCTTTCCAGTTACGGGCCAACAACCTAGCCTGTGTGTCACTACCGAGCCTAGACGATGAAACGACCCTAGGTTGACGTTCCACAAGGGCAACGGCCAAGGAAAAAGTCAAGCGTCACCTTGAATTGATGGAAAAGGACCTCCCTCGACTAGCCCGAAAAAGATAGCGAATGACTGAATTGGCCTAAGGCGGCAGGTCCGAAGTTACGAAGCCCAAAACAGGAACGTTGGGCCTCGACCCTGGTATAAATGAGGGGACGGAGTGCAAGTGAGAAAATGCGCTCGTCAAGGCAAACTTGCGCCACAATTCTTTGGTCAATTCCGTGTAGTCGGGCTTGGTCCTAACGGGGTGAACATGGTGTGCCTTGCTCCCGAGGTTTCGGGCAGTCGATCAGCCAGGCCGATCATCCGCCATATGTCCTATCTTCAACCTTTTTTCTACCTCCTCTCCTACCTCTCCCCCTGCATCACCCCCGTCTTTTGAGTGGGATAGCAACGATCCTGAATCTTTTTCCTCCCCTTCTCACGGGCTCTCACTTTCTCTCTCTTCATCTTCGCCACGAGCTTTTCTACTGAGCAGGTGATTAGCCAACGTATGTTGATGCCACGGGGCCACATTTCATCGATTCGACAAGCACAACACCCTTGGATGAGCTCGGATCTCCTTTCGGTTTACAAAGTTCTTCAACTCAGCACGCGGCAGCAGAGTTCAGGTTCACCCACACTGCCAACAGAGCGAGGGTGCAGGCCGAGGCATCGACCTTTTTACGGTTGTCAATACCAGGAGTTAGCCACGTCTTCGTGATTGTCTCTTTCAACAGGGACCTCACAACGTTGGACGAAGGGCTCCACATGGAGATCCTTAACTTGTTACGGGATTGGGCGAGGGAACTTATGGCCTCGTGGAGACAACTTCTCGTGCGGCCTGAGGAGCGGATCGTCGACACCAACATCGTCGACGTGCACCAAATCCGAACTCATTGAATGGAGCCTGAGGTGATCCTTCCCGAACTTACTCCTTTTGATGATGAACCAGCACCGACTCTCGACATTCAGGCTATGCTCTGACTTACCCGTCTTTTGGCAGTCCGCCACCAGCACACACCTATCTTTTCGTGCCAAGGAGATCCATGTGTCGATCTTGAATGAGGCCAGGTGGAGAGCATGCTGGGACACGTACGTGTCACTCAGTTTCTGCTTGCTCAAAATCATGTTCCGCTGGTCTGAACAGTCTGACGTGGCAAACGAAGACGAGATCCCGAACGACGAGGTGGAGCTGTTGGTGATTCAGGCGTGGAGGACCGACATGGAAGGCGAGTTGGTGGGGATCTTATTCGGGCTGGTGGGCATAGATCATCTGGTGTCGATTACAGACGAATTGCTGGTATTTCTGGCACAGCTCCTCGACGATCTACCTTTGGGCATCATCGCTCAATGCCATCAGTGTCCCGCGCACAACACTCTGGAGCGAGCCTTGACACCCCAACTATTATGGACGCCTTGCTCCGAGACATACGGTGAGAACCGCTATTACCCGTCGATAAGCAAGTACTTGGAGTCGGTGGAGGTAATCCATCCCCACTTATGGGAACAAGTGGGAGCACTGGATGTAGCGACCACTGAGAATGAGGCGGAAGATAGCACGGAAATAGAATCGAGTGGTTCTGCCTATAGCGAGCACAGTGAGAGTGAGTCGGGAGAACAGAATGGATCAGCGCGGAATGGAGCGAGTCAGAAGACGTGGCGACTGCACAATGGAGGCAAGAAAGAGCGGAGGGGAAGCGACCTATAGATCAACAGGCCGGATTATCGCAGCCGCCTTTACATGACGACCCTACACGTGGCCCGGAGCCGCCATAAGAAGAGTCTGAACGAGATTGCGGCATCACTGCAGCAGGGTCTAGTAGCAGAAAGAGAAGAAGAAGAACTTCGCCGCCTCAATCCCCTCCACCATGGCCCGCTCATCGCATACGTATAGATGTGAGCAATCGGGCGTTGTCCCCGGTCATTATCCCACCGTCCCCTTGATTACCACACCCTCCACCAAGTCGAGAACCGCTCCCCATTTCCTCTTAGTTGGCACCCCTTTCCGCCTTCCCTATTCTACGAGCTTTATTCCACCTGGCTCATCACCACCGTTTTCCCTCATCCGACCACTCGCTCCCTCGCTTCCTTCCGTCCTTATATCCTTTTTTTCAGTGTGGCATGGCGCAACTATAATAATATAGAGGTTTACTGCATAATCACGGGAACTATCCCCGCATGTTACCACTATGAGCAGTTTCGCGCCACCATCCCCCGCACCCTCTGCACCCTCTACCCAGATTACTTGGCCTCCCTCCCGCATCAGAATCACTGATTCCCTCGCATCCATTGCATCATCCACTATGCCCGACTCCCCACTGGAGTGATTGCATTGCAACGCTTCTTGCCCCCTCTCCCCAACTCTCATCCTCCATCTCCCCCTCCCGTTCTGAGCTGCCATACGCCCCAGAACTAGAAAGGTAGATTCGGGGTGGAATTGTACACGTGTTATATGAAAGATATTCATACTCTTATCATACGATAATTGATACGTGTAAATATGATATTGAGTGTCACTGCTTCTTTTTCGTCTCTTCGGCAGAATCATCGGAGGCTAAGTTTGGAACCCCCTGGGCGTCACATATGTGACAATCTCCTTTCTGATGAGTGTCACTTTTTGTATGTCCAGGTTCTGGGGTGCTTAGATGAGATCGGGGACGAATTGCACAAGTGCCCTTATTTTTTTTTATTTTTTTTTTGGATCTTGCAAGAATCGTGGTGGTTAGTCCGCAACTTCGCAAGCGAGAGGGAATAACGGTCGTTGCGCCTTTTTCCTTTTGTTGGCGGGGCCGGGCGATAAATCTTTTTGAATTTTGAACTTGCAAGGAACCCGCACGGGTTTTCGAAAATTATTTTGCAAATAAGACTTTAATTAGACTAGAAATTTGGGGAGATCGTAATTTTTGCTTGTTACTGCACGATACCTCTTGCTTGCGCGCGCCTTACAGTGCCCGACCCTGTGCTCTGGTCTAGCCATGCTTTAATTTTGCACGTAACTGTATTTTCTTCTTGGCAAGCGCGGATGTAACTGTAATCTTTCCATTATTGATTTCCTTTCGAGCACGCGCCCTCTTTCTCTTTGTCTCATTGGGCAAGTGCATGACTGGATCGATGCGTGGAGAGTGGCTATGTCCCCCACGCCGTGACTCGGCCATGCAATTGTAGGCACTTCCTCCTTCCTCTTCCCTCCACTTTAGCACAATCCCGATTATCTCGCGCAGATACTAAGTGCTATAAATTCCAAAAGCTCGACTAGCTCGCTCTCTAATCTACACTTTGGAGTTAGCGCGGTCAAGAGGATCGGTTAATATGCAAGAGCAAGACGGTGAGTAGGGAGTTGGGCGATCCGATGGTCTAGTGCTGAGTATGCGGGGTTTACATGTGGCCGCGAAGGACTGTGGCACACTGACGAACCTGGCTTGCATGCTTGGGCCAAGCGGGGTGACAACTCCGTGTTGTTGGTAGGTGCGAGGCAACGGAGAGAGAGAGAGAGAGAGAGAGAGAGAGAGAGAGAGAGAGAGAGAGAGAGAGAGAGAGAGAGAGAGGTGTTGGAGTGGTGTTTTCTCGCCGCATCTTCTGTATAATTTTGATTTTGGCATTGGCCACCTTTGTTTGCGACAATCTCGAATTTTTCCTTTTCGATTGATGTGTGAATTATCTCCTTTTCCCCCGCCCCTTTCTTTTTGGTGAACCAGGGATATCCGGCGGTTGCAGTTTCAATTGATTGATTGGTTGCCTCAAAGGCACGAATGATATCCATTGATGAGTCAGGGGATTGTTGCATGTTCGGACGTCTCGTTGTTTGATGTATGAGAAATTGCTCCTTCTCTCTTCCTTTGTGCGCACCCGTATGTTTGCGTATGCTCCTTGATCGGTTGTCCAAATTGCATTAAGTCTACGGATGTCGTCTTCCCAAATAGACCAAGAGTAGAATAGATGCATGCATAGCGAGTTGTCTTAAACCCTGTCGGAAACAGATCCTGTGCATGCATGTATACGAATGACCAAAAGATGAGGCGGTCATCCTGTATACGAGTGTCTGCATGATCCTTCTTCAACCAGGCTGTGCCATGAACGCACAAATGTATGAATTGAAATTTCCTCGCGAGACATGGACATCGACATTCCAATTCTGAATCACTGACCATGATGGTCTGAGGGACCGCGAGTACCGGAGGTACAGGGAAAACGAGCACCTCTTTCAACGATCGAGGTTGAGGCTTCATGAATTTCTATGCCAAACTAAGAACGATTGGTTGTGTGCGTGGGACTTCCAGTAGGCCATAGGACAAAATCCCCGGATCCCGGATTACCACGACACTCATAACTACCAGCCCTACATGCAACTGGGGTTTGTCGCCATCGAAACCGATTTCCCTCCATTCTACCTCCTTCTTCCCTACCACAATCTAACAGTCGTCCCCTGGAACGTGATAGCCCCCTATTGACCCCGAAGGCCGTGCTCTGAGTGTCGGCAGTATCTCGCCTACCGGGCCGCGGGATTTGTCCGGCGAAGCCGTTCCGAAGCTGAGCACAGAGAACGCAGCCTCCGGCTGAGGCCTTCCACGTCAGACTCGGAGGTCTGTGAAACCCGTAGACGACAGGTGTTGGAGCAGAGAGACAGCCATTGCGTTCCCCTTGTACACAAAATACAAGCCCGCCCCAGGCGACGAGGCCGACAAAACTAACCGTCCGGCTCCGGGAAGCACGGATCAGATACCTGGCCCTCCACTGAACCACTTGCACTTCTGTCATTGAAACTTGACACCAGAGATCTCAGTTCCTACCTGGGACTCCTCCCCACTTTCCTAAAACCTTGGCAGACCCCTTTTACGCAGTTCCAGGCCCTCTGTCACTCCTAAACAGGAAGTCGCACTGGGCGTCAGGTTGGGCGTCACAACAGCACCAGATCGCCAGCTTCAGTGGCGGTGTCCAGATGGCAAGCCGTTCTGACTGAGAACCTCGAAGGACAAGAATCTCAATTTGAACTCCCATGGAAGACACTCACCTACCTCCCGAATGGAAAACAGGTAAGCATCCTATGGATGCTATCTCTGCTAGTAACTCCATAGGCGGTCTGGCTGCTGAGGCGAGGGGTTGTAGTAGACCTACGTTGCACTAGGTGTAACTGGCCATTTGAATCCACAAGACATCTCTAGTGGGAATGCCCAGCATCCGAGCGGATTTGGAAGTGGTCGGAATCCCACTGGAGAGATTTCGGAGGGGGGTAATTAGATTGGGATGAGTGGTGGGTACTCCTGGGCTTCTTGCCTACAAACCACAAAGGCCGGAAAGGATGGGGATATGTGGCCCACGCAGTCAGAGGGATCATCTGTGAGGTCATCTGGACTGACCGGAACAGAGCCAGATTCCAGACTTGCCCACTCTCCGACGTTTTTTTTTTTTTTTTTGAAGAATTGCTCCGATCCATTCGTGGGGAGCGGCACGTGCTGGGAATCGGGCCCAGCGTCCCTTTTTTGAATTATACATCTTTGAACCATGCATGCAATGATCAGGACATAACCACTGTGCTGGAAACCGGGTCCAGCGTCCCATATCAAACTTTCCTCCTTTTCCTGCCTCGTGGCCCGGTCTCAAATCTATCCGAGTGACGTTCTGCACTGCCTGTTTCATCAAGGATGATGGGGAAAGACTGATAAACAGCAGAAGTTTTGATGGGGAAAGACTGATAAACAGCAGAAGTTTCAGACTCGCAGAGGAACTGGAAAGTTAGCAGCGACTTTTCGCAGGCAAGAATCTGTTAGCTAAGCTGGCTGATGCTGCCAGTTTCCTTCTCCGAGTTGAATTGCGAGGTCCCCGGCTTGTCGGAGACTTTGTAATGAATTGATGGATTGTGAAAAAAGAAAAAAGAAAAGAAAAAGAACTAACGTACTGCTACTAATGTGCTAGCATATAACCTACTGCTACTGATGTGCTAGCCTATCTACTAACCACCTAGCACGGTGGTTTGGATCTTCAGATCGGGGGTCCGAACCGACACTCCCTCCACCATCATTGTCGTCCTAGACCCTGTCTTCTGAACAGCAGAAAACTTCGAAATCAATCCACTAAAAATACGGAAAAAACAAACCATCATACCCTTATATGAACCTTACGCCAAGTTCTACTGTAGCAGTCGGCAAGAGGACCTTCAATCGTTGGCGTTCGACCATATTCTAAGTTCAACCTTACGCCTAGTCCGTTAAATCGGGGGGAGAGAGAGAGAGAGAGAGAGAGAGAGAGAGAGAGAGAGAGAGAGAGAGAGAGAGAGAGAGAGAGAGAGAGAGAGAGAGAGAGAGAG
>BFEA01000217.1:1727678-1743812 GCA_003427395.1 Chara braunii
GAGAGAGAGAGAGAGAGAGAGAGAGAGAGAGAGAGAGAGAGAGAGAGAGAGAGAGAGAGTGGGGATGAGGAGGAGGAAACGACAACCGGATAACTACTTTGGTTTTCTATCAGTGAGTGAGCTGAGGAGGAGGAGAGGTGGTAGGAATATGACGTTGCTGACGGCAGGCAGGACGGGATGGGAAAAGGCGTAGGGGCCAATGGTGGTTTCATGTTTCTTTCTCTTGATTAATTCGTTATTGCCTTTCTATTTCGCTTCACCATACTCCTTCCTGCCTATCTCTTCTTCACGGTCTTCCTCTCCTCCACCTGTTTCTTCTATTGTCCTCCTCTTCGTCATCCCTCTTCCGCATCCTCCTCCTCCACATCTGCGTCTGCATATGTCCAGTTCCATGTGGAAGCCGTGAAGGCCAATATCTTCCTACCTCCAGGAGCGCACGGGAAAGGCAGGGTAATGGAGAAGCGATGATGATTCGACGATAAGTCTAGGAGGACGAAGAGGAGGGAGAGGAGGGAGAGGAAGGAGAGGAGGGAAAGGAGGGAAAGGAGAGATGAAAAAGTGATGATGTTGACGACGAGAGGGGTTAGGAAGATGAGGATGCTGACGTGAAGAGGTTGGAGGGGAAAAAGGGGAGGAGAAGGCTATGGTGAAAGGGGGCGAAGTAGGCTATGGTGATTTTGTTCATCTTTCGTTTATTGATACCCGTTTCGCTTTCTGTGTTTGTTGCCATGGTCCCACCTCCTCATCTTTCACTTCCTTGTCCAGGTCTTTTTCTCTATGTCATGCTTCTCCTACACTATCTTCACATCATCCATCTCCTCCATTTCATCCTTCTGCCTCAGATGCCAATGTCCCTCAGCTTCAGGAGAGTGCAGGAAAGACCAGCATCACACTTACACGAGCCTAGAACGGTTTCTCATGTTTTTGTCGTCCTCCACATTCACCTCCTGCTGCAGATCCTGCTTCCTGGCGGTACACACACACACACACACACACACACACACACACACACAGAGAGAGAGAGAGAGAGAGAGAGAGAGAGAGAGAGAGAGAGAGAGAGAGAGAGAGAGTCAAAACTCATCAGGCAAGCACACGGCATACATACATCGGCTGATCACATACATACTTTCCTCAGCAACCAGCCTCGGAACTGGAACTCCAGCAAACAGATCAACAGGACATCCTTTCTGAAAAAATGAAGAGTTCTCAGATTGCAACTGTGCGAGTCATTGCACACAGCGCACGAGAAAAGACGTTCCTCCAATTGAAAACCGCTAATAACGGGTGAACTAACTATCCCAATTGATGAAGGAATAAAAAACCTTCGTTGGTATTTCCCCCCGTTTTCTTGCAAGCGGAGCTGCAACGGGTCATCTAGAGATGACGGGAATCGGTAGCGCACTGATCCTGATGGTGGGACATCAATGCCGGTGGTACCTTGTGAATTTTGGCTGAACGTGTGCACATTGAAAGCCAAAGAAGGAGAAGAAGAAGGAGAAAGCAGCAGGGGAATCGTCAGGGTAAGGAATAAAACAAAGTATGCGGTGCTGTGATGATGACCATTTTGACGATCCAGCGTGGTGACGACGGCATTGGCGATGGCAAGGGTGGTGGTGATGATGATTGGCGATGGCAAGGGTGACGGTGATGATGATTGACGATGATGATGATGATCGTGGGATCCAGATACTTCTGATGCTGGGGAGGAGTGGTAGCAGTGACAGTGGTGGTGCATGGGTTGCTATTTGGACGGTGGTTCTATGCAGAAGAAAGAAGAACAACTGATAGATTAGACTTCGGTGGCTTCCTGTTTCTAGTGCAGTCCAGAGTGTTTTACTGTGTGGTAAAGTTCGTCTGCAGAACCCTTGATGTGTATGAGTCTCGTGGCATCAAAATGGTGTTTTGTTATCATTTCTCAGTTGTTAGGTCAGTCACAAGGGAACGAGAAGCTGGTTCTCTGGTAATCCATCAGTCTGTGAGTGGGGGGGGTGCTAGGTCTGTGTGATCCAGCCTGTTGGGGTTTCTCTCTCTCTCTCTCTCTCTCTCTCTCTCTCTCTCTCTCTCTCTCTCTCTCTCTCTCTCCCCGTCCGTGCCCCTGCCCCCTCCCCCGCCGTCTTCTGTCTCCTGGCCCACCCTCGTCCCTCTCTTCCGTTCCCTCCCTCCCTCTCTTCCTGCCTTTTTTTCCTTCCCTCCTCCTCTCTTTCCCCCTTCCCTCACCTTCGCCTCTCTTTCGTTCCCTCCTCCCGTACCTCCCTCTCTCCTTCCGTCCTCCCTGTCCCTGCCCCTCCCCCCTCCTCTCTCTCTCTTTCCTCCTCTGCCCCTTCTTCCCTCCCCCACCGTCCTCCGCCTCTTTCTCTGTATTTCGCTATGCTAATCACATTGCTCTCTGTGTCTCTCTGTGTAACACCTCAAGGAGTGGAAACGAGGCTTGACCAATTTTATACTTGCTGAATTGGCTGCGCTGGTCTTCAAGATGTACACAACACTTCCAATCTTGTGCCGCATCCTGGAACTGGAAGTGCTTTGTCTGTTCTGGTCTTTGCCACCATCGTTTAACATATATGGAATGCTCTGAAGCTTTTGTGATTACTTACTGGTGTGGCGTTTGTCTCCTCCTGTGCCCTTTTTTTGCCAAGCTGTGTGATTTACGCAGGTCGAAGCTGCCTATAGTCCGATCTATATTTTACACAGAGGCTGCCTATAGTCAGATCAAGTTTCCAATGTTCCATAGTAGTGGGTTCGACGACCTTTGGGTCAGTTGAAATTACGCAGATCGAAGCTGCCTATAGTCCGATCTATATTGTACAGAGAGGCTCTTGCGAACGCACCAGCACGCGTGGGGACCACCCGGGGAGTGAGGGCCTCAACTGCGTGGGCGGAGGAGTGGAGAAGACGGCGGTGAGGAGGCAAGTTCGATGTTGACAGGAGGATCACTTGGCAGTGATGTAGAGAGCAGCATCAAGTTGCCGAGCGCGGTGCGGGGGGAGGCTGTCTGGTGATTGGCTCGTTGCGGAAAAGCAAAGGAGAAAGAAGCAGAGTAGAGAAGAGGTAGAGGGCAAGGATGCACGGGCGAAAAAGAGTCTCGCTGCCCAAAGGGGATCTCTTAGACGAGGCGGAGCTAAAGAGGCAAGCAGCAGCATCGAAGAAGGCGCTCTTGTTCTCCCGCCTGCTGGCGGAAGTGTTGGCCAATCACAAGGAGAAAAGGTATGATTTCTTTTTTTTTTTTGTTGGAGGAGGGGGGAGGGGGGGGCGGGAGGTTCGGAGGGGCAGAAGAGATATGATACTCTCTCCGTTCCTCAGACGAGGCTGCTGCGCGAATCAATATGTGTGGTCTGCACGTTCCACCTCTTCTCCATTCATTTCTGGAACTACGCTTAGAACACCATGAGCAGCCGGGTGTTCAGGTCCGTCCCAGATTTTGGAAGTTAACTTTTTTCCTTGTTCAGCTTCTCCTTCTTTTCGCATTTCCCTTTATCTCTTTCCCTTCTCCTTTCTCGCCCTCGCCTTTCTCTTTTGCCTCTCCCCTTCAAGTTCCCCATTACCGACCTCTTCCCCGTCTGGGACCCCTTGCCCCGCCCCCATCTGTATCAGCCCCTTTCGGGTACGAACTACGACTCGCACGCACCGACACTTTGGCCGTCGTTGGTCTGGGAATGGTCTCTTGCTCTTGCTCGCCGTTTGTTGGATGTGAAAACCCCGTTGGGTATCTGCCATGTACTAACTCTCTGTCACAAAGTTTGGGGCTCGTTGGCCGATGGGATCAGGGTCGATCGGCCGGATGACCACCATCTTCCCCCGAGGATAATTCACCCTCATCATGGTTGTACGGGACTGGAAAGGTAGCTTTTCATAACCTCATTACGGGGGTGCGTTGTGTTCGGGGCAAGACGGTATCTAAGTGGCGCAGAGGTGTAGGTCGTGCATCGGCCTCGAACCACCGTCGTTCTGCAGATCTGTCTGCCAAGGCAGAGGTATCGAGCTGTTAAGCTCTCTCTCTCGCGCGCGATCATGCCCTTCTGTATCGTTTGATCGTTTCTTTCTTTCTTTCTTTTGACGTTTTGCTTTTGCGCAGATCAGTCCTACGTACCCCGAAGGTACGACTTGGTCGCCGTCCGAAGATTTCCATTTGTAGGTTGTCTGTAGACGGGAGCAAACGGGACAGAGATGTCGATCGGACAGGTCTATGCTACAATTGTTCTGTAATAAAATAAAAAAAAAGAAAAGGAAAAAAGGGAAAAACGCTAGGCTGCCAGAGTGGCCCGGGACCACTTGCCCGGCCGAGCCAAAAGAAAATGATTAAAAAACATATATAGTTTAAATTTGGTAAGGAATCTCGATGTGATCCTGGGGCTAACGTTGTTCAGTTTATTTTTCTACATAACATAATTTTTTTTTCGGATTTTTTTCATTTTTTTCTTTTCTTTTTCCCCTTGGGACCTTCCCCTCGTCCTTGCACGGCCGGGACGCCCGGGAAAACACGGTGACCCGGGCGGCCCGGCTCGTAGCCTAGAAAAAAAGTGGAAAAAAAAAAGAAAAAAGAAAAGGAAAAAAAAAAAGAAAAGAAAAGAAAGAAAAAAAGAAAAAAAAGAAAGGAAAATATAAGGTGGGGGGGAAAATCGGGGAGGTCTTTGTTTGGTAGAAGTCTTAGTGCACTGCTGTTGAGGCCGATTCGCAGGTGAAATTGAAAGCCTTTCTAGGGCTACGATTGCCGCTTTAGGCAACAAACAAAAACTGTTTTACATGTAATTTAGGAATTTCGGGTTCATTAGGGTTAGGGTGGGTATTGGGACCTAGGAATTACCAGAAAGTTAGAAACCTTAATTAGGAATTTTGGTGTTTTTTTTTTTTTTTTTTAAATGAAATTTGTAGTGTATTGGCTTTAGAAATTAATCGAAACCCTAATTAGGATTTTCAATGGGGTGTTTTTCGGTCTTTTTGGGAACGGGTATCGGGGATTTGGTAGATTTTCTTTTGGAAGACAGTGGTTTTCTACAGGGGAGAAGCTCCACCTGACAAAGTGGGATTGGAGACCTTGCGACCCCTGAATCTGCAGCTCTCTTTGACATTGTATATCTGCCTTGGGCACTGGGCCGTAATAAAACTATTGTTTCTTGTAAGGAAAAAAAAAGAAAAAGAAAAGAAAAGAAAGCATAGATAGATTGGCGAATGACGTAGAGGGATTCGAACACTCGACATGCGAATTGTGATTCGGCTGCTCTAACCTAGTAAAACTATTTTGCGTTGAGCTGCTTGACATCTCTCTCCAGTGATGGGGTTTATTTTTCAACGCTACCCCACCAGTACTTGGCCCAGCTATTGGGTGTGGGAAAAACTAGAGTAGAAATGTTTCTAGTCGGATGAATTTGGGTGCTCCTGTAGTGACCCGTACAGCGCACGAAGTTGTTGTTATTTATGCGGCTGTCAAAGGATATTTCGATCAACTTAAGATTTCTCGAATTCTTAAATATGAACAAGAGTTGTTGAAATCACTTGACCCAAGTTTGCTTTCTGCTATTGCACAACCAAAAAAAACAATCACTGAACAAATCGATAGTCAACTAGCTAACTTTCGTCAAAAGTTTACTCGCAGTTTCTTAGCAACTCACTCGGATTAATTCACCATTTTTCTTTGTCTTTGTGACTGTTTTGGGTGGGTGGGGTAGCTTTGAAAAACAACCCCCGCCAGGGGAAATGTCAAGTGGGTCAAGGCAGAATAGTTCAGCATAGTAGGTTAGAAGTACTGGTGGTTTAAAAGAGTCAAAAATGTATTTGCTGGTGGCCTGCAAGGAACGGTGACGACGATCATGATGCATAATGATGATGGATGGTGTTTTATGCTCTTCCTTGGGGAGGAAAGAAAATCGAGCAAAGTTTTTCCTGAGGGAGAATGAAGAGGAGAATGACCAGGGGACATGTACGATTGACAATCCGGCTGCAAAGGAAGAAGTGTGGCTGTTTTTTTGCCCTTTTTGGCAACTGAAACTCTCGGTGATGTCTGATGGGGGAACGATAAGATTCCGACGGAACAGTATGTTATCGGGGGTCTTTTTTCCTTTTCTGTTTGATGTGACAATGGGTCTCACTTCTCTACCCAACATTCTACATGCATTTGTACGCCTTTCTGGACCAGGTGCATTCGAAGTCCATAGTCAACTCGTGAATGTATGAGTGAATGAATGAACAATCAAATGGGTGAATGTATGAATGAATGAATGTGAGAGATGGCAAGATGGCTCCAGTTCCTGCTCATTGGTAGATGCCGCCGTCAGAGTACCTCGCACAGCTGTCATGGACCTGGCTGAGTGCGTGTTAGTCCATTTGTGGCCCGAGCCCAGCCTACGTTGAACTACGTCGTCGATTTCTGAAGGCAACAGTGTTAATGATCGTCTTCTTGGCCGTGTTGCTCACCGTCGTTTTCTTTCCATATTGGCCGTATGCACCCGCCCACACACACACAAAGCGGGAAGAGAGAGAGAGAGAGAGAGAGAGAGAGAGAGAGAGAGAGAGAGAGAGAGAGAGAGAGAGAGAGAGAGAGAGAGAGANAACCAGGTTCATAACAGAGAATGAGGTTAGGGAGGTGGGGAAGTGGGGATCTCCATTGTGCAAATGTGTGTGTGTGTGTGTGTGTGTGTGTGTGTGTGTGAGAGAGAGAGAGAGAGAGAGAGAGAGAGAGAGAGAGAGAGAGAGAGAGAGAGAGAGAGAGAGAGAGAGTGCATTGACTTGCTGGTTTTGCAGCCTGCGACACATCGACCCGAGGCTATAACAGACGTAGGTTAGTTTTGTAATTTTGTTTGGCTGAGGGCTAACCGAGAGGTCTGACTGTGAGGAAAATTTGCGAGGGGGGACATATAAATTCGTAGAATTTCAGGCATTAACTCGAATTTCCTACAGCTTCCCTAACTGCGAATAGCAGACCCAGGCTACTACTAGGACAGAAGGGCCTACGGGCCAGAGGCCCTAAGGACCGAACAAAAACGGTACCGGTCAGTCCAGTCAGTTCGGTCTAGGTCGTGTCTAGGCTAGGGTAGACTATGAATAGGTGTAGGAAAAACTGTTCGAGGCTTTTTGGCAGTTGGTACCGTGTACATCGTGGCTGCGCAATGCATGAACTGGTGGTGGTACAACTTCAATGTTGGAGGAGACAGACATAGCCGGAGCTTCCAAGCGTAGCTGGAACCTACGTTGTTCTCTGACAGCACGCGGGGCTGTTCAAAGGTCCGGGCTATTTGAAGTTTGCTGGAGGCAAGAGAAGTTAGTGCCCTGCTGAACCCTCCTCAGGAGTAGGGTGTCAGGGTGTGTGGTGCCGCAGCCATAGCTGCAGCTTTCATCCTCAAAGGTCATCTTTGTCAGGAGAGGTGGCACTGCTGCAGATTTCCATCTGGGAAGTCTTCTGGCACTTCATCATCATCCGAGACTGTGGTGCTGGTCTTCTTTTTCATCCTCTGAGAGGCGCTTGGCCTCAGAGGCCTGTTTCAGGTTGGCGCTTCCCTCTGGAGGCAGTATCTGGGTGGCGCTGGTTGTTTCAGGGGCCCAAGGGTAGTGATAGCGGGTACTCAGGGTTGGGGAAAGAAGCGATGCTCATTTCTGAGCAGCACATCACAGTTATGGGGTTACTATGACAAATCGAGACTCTGAGTGTAATGAACAATATTGATACTGTGGATGAACTATCTTTGCTTCATTGTTTCCTGGATGTGGTCTACTCCACTTTCCTTTGTGACTGGTTGTGAGGATTTTTTGGAGTGAATTGCACTTTCTGTGTACTCTGTCATATCGCATGGTCAAGTCTTCCGCTGTGTTTCTATCTCCCTGTGCGGTGTGATACTCCCATCCTCTCCCCTTCCTTTTGTGTATGTATGGGCATACCTGGAAGTCTATGTGAGCGAGTGTTGGTCTTTTGACAACAAGCAACCAGGTTCATAACAGTCGGTATGGAGCGATTGGATCCAGTCAGTGGAGTAATTGATGAGTTGGAGCAGCTACCATCATCTGGCGAGACACTGGAGTTGAACTTCATGGCGATTTATCATCTTCTGTGTTGGCGACAGTGAGGGTGGTGGTGGTAAGTGTGTGGCGAGAGGTATTGGACAGAGGGTGATTCACTCCTGCTCAGGGTGGTACAGGAATGAGTGGTGATTGGTACTCAGAGACCTGGGAGGCTCTAAGGAGGCTATTTTTAGCCTGGCGACTCATCTAAGACTGACGATTTGCGAGGAAGTGAACCCCAGGGTGTTGCGATTTTGGGATTGGGTCAGGATCCCCAATTCCCAAGCTGCGCAGGGCTGATTGGAGTAGCGCTGCACCGAGTTTCTTAGTTATTGGCATCTGGGAGTCCGCATTCAGTGAAGCGCAATAGGGAGATCTACAGGATCACCAAGTTTCAGAGGATTCTGTACGTGGGAACACTGGGAATTGTCAGGACAAGAGACTGGCGATATGGGTCTCAGGAGACGACCATAGCCAGGGTTTCACTCATCCCCTTCAGAGAAGATTCTGAAGTAAGTGTGTTCCTTACTCTATTCCATGTGGCGATTCTGAGGCTATTTTTAGATTAGCAAAATTTGGTCCGTCAGTGGGTAGGCGTCTGAAAATTGAAATTCAGACTGTAGGGCAGACATAGTCAATTTCCCCTATACCTATCTCCTTTGACTTTTATTAACGTTGTTTGATCCTCTTTCTGACTCAATTTCCATCTGTGACTGCTTTACAGTGTTGCGATTTATACTGTACTATGAATTGGATTGTTCAGGGTCTTATTGTGAGTAATAATGGAAATTTGAATTCCGCGCTGCCATAACTGGAGCTTGGTCAGACTAGGGTTGGTCATATCTTTGGTTCTGTCCGTCAAAATTCATTTCTATCAGTCCGTGGTAAATCGCAATTCAGTATTTAGTCTGTGTTTGAAATCGCACTGTCATATTTAATGTCCCGAGTCAGTTACAGTGAATTCTGTAATTCGCCATACCTTGGGTATGGCATACAGGGTCATCCAGTGGTGAAGTCGGTAGTGTAAAGTCTAAAAATAGCATACTCAATAAATCGTTGCATCTTGGTCATCTGTAACTACCAATCAGTCACTAATAGTCACTCTGTCTAATTACTATCTACTACTAATTAGTCGAGGACTGCATCTTGAACGTTACTGATATAGGATTTGCAATAATAGCACTCAATTGATGTGTTAGGGCAGTGAATGGAAAATCGTGAAAAATTGATTTTTGCTGAGTCGACTCTAAACTGACCCCTGACCCTCAAGCGGTCTGCAGAGACCGAGTATTTACCTACTGATACTAACCAACTTCTTTCCTCAGTCAGGAGACAATAATTGGGCAAGTATTGAAGGGAAAACCCAATTACTGTTGACTTCCTTCTCTGTCTCTTATTTTATTTTTATTTTATTTTTCTCTGCTTTGTGGGAATTGCAAGATGTCTGGCACTGAAAAAGGAGAAGCTTCTGAGGTGAACCCTCAACTTCCTCTCTCCCCTTTAGAGGCTGAATTGCTTGTTGAGGAGGAAAAACTATGCAAACAGGAGAAGTAGTTCAGGCTCTGAAGGCAGAGCTGAAGCGCAAGGAAGAGGTTGATAAGAAAGAAACCCGAAGGCGAGAACTGGTGTCAGACATAAAGAAGATCAGGGTGAGTGGCACTTCCAGTCAGTACAATAATGACATGGCCGAGTTCATTCTCTTGCGGGATGACATTTACCGGTCTTATTTTACTAACTGGGATGCGAGGATCACTAGTCTGGAGGATAAAATGTCAGACCACACTAAAAAGTTGGATGACATCTCCTCCAAACTAGATCACCTCTTTACTCATTTGCAGATTCCACCTACCCTGGTCATTCCTCCATCTCCTGGGAGTCCCAAAGTGGGACCCGAGCAACCCCCACAATCCAGACCCATAGTCTCTACACCCAAATCAACAATTGCTTCACAACCCTCTGGTCCATTTGATCAGCAGCGGCCCAAGCCGACCCCTCCACCCATGTTCTCTAGTGAGGACCCAAAGGTGGATGTCTCATACTGGGTCACTGCACAAAGAACCTACCTGAGTGGGTTCAAATGTGATGAGGATGTGAAGGTGAGTGCCATCCTTGCTTACTTGGAGAGGACTGCATTGAAATGGTGCACTTCCACTTCCAGCAAGCAAGGACCGGAAATGTCTGAGTGGGTGCAAAGATTGGGGGTGTCTAGATTCCTGCAGGCTCTGAATGATAGGTTTGCAGACAAGGAGCAGGCTAGGAAGGTAGCTGACAAGATTGTTCGCCTGGGCCAGAAAAAGTGGGATGGCTCCTTGTCCAAACTCTACTCAACCTTTGAGAGTCTGACATCGACTCCTGGGTTGGAGATGAGTGAGCAAGATCAGCTCATTCATTTCTTGAGAGCAGCGCCTGGGGAATACCATCCATCATGCATGAGGTTATTCATTACTCGAGGTGGAAAGCCGTGTGATGTTATCCTGCACGGTTTGGTGGACACTTTAGTGCCTTATTCTCTCAGGGCCATAAGGATTGGCAGTCCTTTGGCAGAGCAGTCTTTGATTTGGAGTCCAAACTCCATGTCTAGGAAGCACCTTTTGAAGGAAGGAAGAGACCCTCCTCAAAGGGGCGAAGAAGGAAGCCTCATCCTCTGCTGCAGATCCTGCTGTTCTTGCCCTGGCTGATGCTGTGATGGGTTGACAAAGGGTAAGGCCCCGACCTAGAGAGCATCAACTAGCAGCAAGGGGAAAGGTAAGGGACGTGCCTCTTCCCCTGTGGCCCAGAGAGTCCCATTACCACGTGACGTCCGATGGCCAGTTGACCCCCTTGATCCTTCCACCTTCCCGTGGCATGCACTCGGGATCCAGGAGGGAGTTTGGAGGAAGAGGAAGGATAGGGGAGTCTGCTTGAGATGCGAGGGGGACCATTTTCTCAAGGACTGTCCCAACATGCCTCGCAGGGCCCTTAGGCTCTAGTTCAAAAAACTAGAGTGGAGAGAGGTGGAAGCAACAGCTCCTTCCACCAGTGTTGATTCCTCTTCTGATGAAGTTGAATCTTCACCATCTCTCACTGATTCTTTTTGTGGAGTTGCAGCATCAGGGTCCTTCACTTATGAGGACATCGACCTTTTTGTGGAGTTGCAGCATCAGGGTCCTTCACTTATGAGGACATTGACCTTTTTGTGGAGTTGCAGCATCAGGGTCCTTCACTTATGAGGACATTGACCTTTTTGTGGAGTTGCAGCATCAAGGTCCTTCACTTATGAGGACACTGATCTGGATGAGACGTGGGAGGAGGATGAATCTCGGATCCTTGCTGGTCTTTTCCCGTCTTTGCAGGAGAGGAAGAAACACAGGCCAAATCTCATCCTGCTGCGACCCTCAATCTTGTGAGGTTCGAAGGGCTCTTAGATTGTGGGGCTACTCGTAACTTCATGTCTCCCAAGACAGTCGGTAGGCTGCATTTGGACCAGAGACTAGTAAAGTTGTGACAACCAATTGAGGTCTGCATAGGGGACTCATCTACAATCAGGATCACTACTGCTGTCAAAGGTCTACCTGTAGTCTTTGACAGGCAGGGAAATCAAGCAACGCCTTAATTTCTCTATTCCTTAATGTACCCTTTGACCTTGTTTTCTCCCTACAGAGGCTTGAGGCCACCAACCCCAGGATCGACTGGCGGATCCCTAGGGTTGAGCTGCCTGACCGGCGAGGGGAGTATCGCCCTTGTATGCTCGTTGATGAGTATCATCCGACCAGTAACTGTTATTGTATGCGTGCTCGTAACTTTTTGCGACTCTCACGCCAGACTGACCACACACGTTTGTTTGTAGCGTATGTTAAACAAACTGATGTGGAGACTGCTCCCTGTCCCTCTCAAATTCAGCAAGTGGTTGACCGGTTCTCAGACCTTTTGCAGGAGCCTTCTGGACTTGTCCATAGGTAGACCAAGCATAAGATTGAGCTTCTGCCTAGCGCGGTCCCTCCCAAGGGCCGAGTCTACATGATATCCCCTGCTGAACTTGATGAGCTCAGGAAACAGTTAGAGACCCTGACCAACAAGGGCTAGGTACGTCCCAGCACATCTGAATTTGGGGCACCTGTTCTCTTCGTTCCAAAGGGAAATGGTGAGTTCAGAATGTGTGTGGACTACAGGGGACTCAAAAAGATCACGAGGAAGTCTACAAAGCCTCTTCCTTGGATCGACGATCTGTTGAACATGGTGCAAGGTTGTACTATTTTCAGCAAGATCGACCTCAAATCTGATTACCACCAGATTGAGATGGATGAAGGCGATGTCCACAAGACAACCTTCATGACCAGATATGGTACCTATGAGTACCTGGTCATGCCATTCGATCTCTGCAATGCCCCTGACACTTTCCAAACAGAGATGCATCGCATACTCAGGCCTTACCTGGATAAGTTTGTAGTTGTCTATCTGGATAATATCCTGATATTCAGTCATTCTGTCCGGGAGCATGCGCAAAATCTGGCTCTTGTCCTCCAGGCCTTACATGACAACCAATACAAGATCAACCGAGAGAAGTCCTCTTTTGGAGTTAGCTCGGTTATCTATCTGTTATCTATCTGGGCCGTGTCATCTCTAAAGAGGGGTAGGCTCCTGAAGCAACCGAAGTTGCTGATGTTCAAGACCGACGAAAGCCCTTAACAGTTTGTGATGTCCGGTCTTTCTTGGGTCGTGCATCCTATTATAGGAAGTTCATTAAGAACTTTTCCTCCATTGCAACACCCCTGACTGATCTCACAAAGAAATATACTCCCTTTCTCTGGACATCAGACTGTTAGGAGGCTTTTACACTTCTCAAGGAGGCTTTGAAGTTACCTGACCCTACTTTGCCTTTTGTGCTAACCACTGATGTTTGTAAGTATGGTGTAGGGGCGGTACTTCAGCAAGACAGTGGGAATGATGTGCAGCCTGTAAAGTACATGAGCAAGAAGATCAAAGCCAAGAAGTTGTAAGACTCTACCTATGAGAAGGAGCTCTATGCTCTTGTGTCAGCGCTCAAGCATTGGAAGCACTTTCTCCTGGGCAGACACTTCAAAATCTTTTCAGATCACTCCACTCTTCAATGGATGAAGTCCCAGGGAGAGCTGAATGACAAGCTTGCTCGCTATATTCAGTTCATTGACTTGTTTGACTTTGAACTGAAGCACAAGAAGGGCTGCTACAATCGAGTGGCAAATGCCCTTTCTCATAGGGCCGACGCTCTCTTCTTGATCTCCTTCACTCACTCCTTTGGAGAGAAGACTCCATTGCCCAACTGTTGCCTCTGGACCTGATTTTTGGGCCTATTGTGAGGAACTTGCAGACCGATTCTGCCTCTGAATCAAGCTACGCTCTGGTTTCAGGTCTGTCGTATACTTGCAACAGAGGCGAGAAGCGTTTATGCATTCCTTAGGATCGCAAGCTGAGAGCACTCTTTATGTCAGAGTGTCATGATGCTCGTGGACACTTTGGAACCCTCAAATCGTATGCGGCCCTGTCGCAGAGGTTCTTCTGGAAAGAGATGAGGAGTGACTTTACTGCACTACGTTGAAACCTGTGAGTTGTGCCAAAGGAACAAGGTCGTATGCAGACCTCCCCTTGTCCTACTTAAACCACTTCCCATCCCTGAAGCACCTGCATAATTAGTGTCCATAGCCTTTACTGATCTGGGGAGGACCACTCCACGTGGTATGCGCCAGGTTATGGTTTGTGTGGACATGTTCTCCAAGTATGCAAAATTCATCCCTTTGTCAAGAGAAGTCAAAGTCCCTGTCGTTCATGCGGCATTTGCTGACAAGTGGGTCACACATCATGGACCACCCACCGCTATTGTTAATGATCAAGATTCCCACTTTTGCAGCCATGAATGGCAGTCCTATTGCAAGGATTACCTTCATTCCCGCTTGGACATGACATCTGGTCGTCATCCTGAAGCCAATGGACAGGCTAAAGTGATGAACCTAATTCTGTTTTAGCTGCTGCGTCATGTGATCAGTCCAGATCAGCAGGACTGGGATCTGCATCTGGGTCGTGCACAGCTAGTGTACAACACGTTTGTCCACTCCTCCACTGGTTTCACACCCTATAGATTACACTGGGGCCGTCAACCACGACAGTCTCTCGATGATACCATCGATAAGGCTACACCTACACTGACACCTGGGACCACATAGTTCACCGGGTGTTATCGTGTGGATATAGAACGCCCCCGTGCCAACCTGCTCAAAGCCCAACAGGCTATGATACAACAGGCTAACCGGCATCGTCGTCCTTCTACTATTCACACACATGATTGGGTTTGGGTGCTCAGTTCTGAGCTATCACGGGAGGAGGACATTTCACCTAAGCTGTCGCCACAATATATGGGTCCATGGCAGGTTTTAGATACAGTGGGAGTTGATCCTTTCAGAACATCCTATACTGTTGACGTCCCTCTGCATCTACAAACCTATCCAGTTTTCCATGCATCTAAGCTATTGCTTTTTACATCGGTTGATGCATTTTCGGACAGACCCCCTCATTACGGTCCATCGATCCTTGGCAAGGGATTTGAAGTGGAATCGATTGAGGATGAGATGGGCACAAACCCAGACATGCAGTATCTTTTGAAGTTTCTGTACCAGCCTCACACTGAGGATCGCTGGTTGACACGCAAGGAACTTCTCAAGATAGCAAAGTCTGCTGTTCTCAAGTATGAGGCAGCTAAGAGGGGACAATACCCTCGACGCTCTGCATGCCTGCACTCCTAGCTCGGAGGTCCGCACTCCGAGGGAGGGTAGGTTTGCAATGACTTGTTGGTTCTGCAGCCTGCGACCCGTCGACCCGAGGCTGTAACATAGGTTGGTTAGTTTTGTAATTTTGTTTGGCTGAGGGTTAACCGAGAGATTTGACTGTGAGGAAAATTCGCGAGGGACATATCTGTAAATTCGTAGAATTTCAGGCCTGCACTAACTCGAATTTCCTACAGCTTCCCTAACTGCGAATTGCAGACCCGGGCTACGACTAGGACAGAAGGGCCTATGGGCCCATACTGCTAGACTGTCCTATAGCCTAAAGCCAGGTAGGGAGAGGCCCTAGGGGCCGAACAAAAACGGTATTGGTCAGTCCAGTCAGTCCGGTCTAGGTCGTGTCTAGGCTAGGGTAGACTATGAATAGGTGTAGGAAAAACAGTTTGAGGCTTTTTGGCAGTTGGTACCGTGTACATCGTGGCTGCGCAATGCATGAACTGGTGGTGGTACAGCTTCAGCGTTGGAGGAGACGGACATAGCCGGACGTTCCAAGCGTCGGCCATAGCTGGAACCTACGGTGTTCTTTGACAGCACTCGGGGCTGTTCAGAGGTCCGGGCTATCTGAAGTCTGCTGGAGGCAAGAGAAGTTAGTGCCCTGCTGAACCCTCCTCAGAACTAGGGTGTCAGGGTGTGTGGCGCTGCAGCCATAGCTGCAGCTTTCATCCTCAGAGATCATCTTTGTTAGGAGAGGTGGCGCTGCTGCAGATTTCCATCCGGGAAGTCTTCTGGCACTTCATCATCATCAGAGACTGTGGCACTGGTGTTCTTCTTCATCCTCTGAGAGGCGCTTGGACTCAGAGGCCTGTTTCAGGTTGGCGCTTCCCTCTGGAGGCAGTATCTGGGAAGCGCTGGTTGTTTCAGGGGCTCAAGGGTAGTGATAGCGGTTACTCAGGGTTGGGGAAAGAAGCGCAGCTCATTTCTGAGCAGCGCATCACAGTTCTGGGGTTACTATGACAAATCGAGACTCTGAGTTTAATGAACAGTATTGATACTGTGGGTGAACTATCTTTGCTTCAGTGTTTCCTGGATGTGATCTACTCGGCTTTCCTTTGTGACTTTTTGTGAGGATTCTGTGGAGTGAATTGCACACTCTGTCATATCACATGGTCAAGTCTTCCGCTGTGTTTCTATTTCTCTGTGCGGGGTGATACTCCCATCCTCTCCCATTCCTTCTGTGTATGTATGGGCATACCTGGAAGTCTATGTGAGCGAGTGTTGGTCTTCTGACAACAAGCAACCAGGTTCATAACAGAGAATGAGGTTAGGGAGGCGGGGAAGTGGGGATCTCCATTGTGCAAATATGTGTGTGTGTGTGTGTGTGTGTGTGTGTGTGTGTGTGTGTGTGTGTGTGTGTGTG
>BFEA01000217.1:1759309-1771361 GCA_003427395.1 Chara braunii
AGAGAGAGAGAGAGAGAGAGAGAGAGAGAGAGAGAGAGAGAGAGAGAGAGAGAGAGAGAGAGATCTACGACATTGGGATTTGGTGACATTCGGAGTCAGACTAGAGCTTTGGACAGGGACATTGCAGGGGGGCTATTTGTGGGATGAGCATCAACGGCATTTTGAGTTGACGCCATCTCTCCTTCCTTCCCCCTTCGTCTCTTCTCCCGCCTCCTCATCTGTGCATGTCAGAGCCTGGCGCTTTCTTCCTTCTGTTACAGCGCCAGGCGTCCCTTCACACTGTGTGATGATGATGATGATGACGGGTTGCAGTCTGTGTCACGACATTGATTAGGTCTGATTATTGGTATTCCAGACTTTCGCTGTGTTATCATGCTCTATCTGAGAGAGGTCGGTTGTTGGTTCTGGTCTGCACTATCTGAGTATGCGACAGAAGCACACTAAGATTAGCAGATCCAAGTTGAAACAGCTTTACCTCCATGAAGCACACTAAAACAGTTATAAAGTTATAAACAGCCTTTCCTTGTACAGTCCTTTCTTCACTTTCCTTTTTGTTTGCATGTCATCCTTGCTCAGGGGGCATTGTAATCTTCTCTGTACCGTTCCAATTTTAACGGATGTCCCGAAGGACCTTTCTTCGCTTCCTTACTTTGGTGTTTTTTGGATTTTTTCTTTTATTTCGTCTTGCAGCTCCCCTTTTACTGTGCCTCTCATGTACAAGGCTCACCATGTTGATTGTGGTTGAGTGCGAGCTGCCCACATTCCGTGTGCCGTAACGGCCCACTTGCATGCTATGAAAGGAGGCAGAGTAAAGGGGGAGGTATGCTCCTGTTCATGTTGTGCGTGTGTGTGTGCGCGTGTCTGTATGTGTGTTTGCGCTGTTGAGTTTCTTGGGAACATTTCGGATGGCGTGACTGTAATTTGATGTGTCAGTTTGCTGTGTCAGATTGTTTCGTCTGTCTGCTATGTTAGTGTGCAGTGTCAGTGTGATGTCGTGTAGGGAATGACCTTCATGAAGGTAGAATTGTCAGTGTACCACTGTCAGTGTTGTGACAAACTGTCTTCTGATTCTTGCTTTTCAAAGTCTATGGGGCGAGGATGATCGTGAATGGTGGATGAATCTACATCTTGCCATCTTCTTGTTTATCTGGCTTTCTCAAAAAAAAAAATAAAAAAAAATTGCTTTGTCTTCATGATTTCTGTCTGCAACAGCTTTGACTGCAGTGCACAATGTAGGCTTCCACTGTCTGCAATGCACAGTGCAGCACAGCAGACTATAGCCTGTGGCATCTACCACCGGCCACGCCAGCATATTGTCAGCCTGCAACCCTTTGCAGGTGTAGATGTGGTGGGGTTTCAGGTTCTAGCCCCAGAGGTTATAGCCTGCAGCGCTGCACTGTGCATTGCATGCATGCCCCACTGCACACAAAGCCACCAGCAGCAAACGGACACCCCCAAAGCAACAAGCAGGGTTACCCTCACTCGCCACCCAACCCTTCTCACCCCACAACCACTCATGCGCAGGGTTACTTTTTTTCAAATTTAAGCCCGGATTCTGCATGCTCCCAACGAGTGCAGAATGACCGTGCCGGAGGATGCCGCCCAAAAAAAAAAAAACCATACAGAGAGAGAGAGAGAGGTGCGTGGCAGAACACAGACATTTGCTTCCCTGTTCTCTGTGTGTTTTCAATACTTCTGTGTTTAAGAGTGACTTTGACAAGGGGTGAAGGAAAAAAAGAATTTTCTTCCCTTGCAATCTGGACATCCAGGCAGGGATCTGGACAGACAGGGGGGGCATCGTCTGGAGATATGAGACGCGAGAATTCCAGACATCTTGTTTCTTGTTTTCTGGACATGTGTCCACTGTTTGTCTAGATCCATCAGGATTGGTGTTGCAGCATAGCCATGGTGTTTAGACACTGCAATCTGAAACACCACCTAGATGGGCTGTGGACAAAGTGCCTGAAAATCTGGATGATATGTGAGGTCCAGAATTCCAGACGTTTTGTTTCTCTTTTTCTGGACATGTGCATGGATCCATCTGCATTGGTGTTGCAGCATAGACACTGCATAAAAGAAACATCACGTAGATGGGCTTTCACGATCTCTTCCGTTGCTGCAGTGAATGCTCTTGAGGCATGTGATTCAGGGCTGCAGATATTGCTGTGCTGCTGTCTTGCTCTTGACAGGTTGAAAGAGCACTCCAAAAGAACTACAAGGCATATGGGGCATGGTATCATCGTAAGTGGGTTATTCAACTGGGATGTGGTTCATTGGATCGAGAGATGAAGTTGATTGAAAAGTTCCTGAATGCGGATGATCGCAATTTCCATGGTTGGGACTATCGGAGGCATGTTCTGAACCACCCCTCCCCCGCCCGCCCTAGCCTCTCCAACTCTCTCGCTTCTCGCATTTTCTTTTGGGTTAAATTCACTGAAGACTTTGATAACATAACGAAAGTAAAGAAGGTAAAAAGAGAGAAAAAGAGAGCAGTTTTCTAACAGAAGCAAGCGGCAAAAAGAAAAACGAATAAACTTCAGTACACTTGAATAAAGATTATTCTTTTTCCCTCACAGTAAATCAAAAGATGGTAGCTTGATGTGCATTTGCTGAAATCAGCAAAGAGTGAACTCTTCAGGTTGTCAAGGTCCAACTGCTGCTGACGAGTTGGCAAAATTTGGTGGAACCATTGAAATGGCTTGCATAAGTCGCATTGCATCTCCTTTATCTACACATGGTAGGAATCTCTAGTGACAGTTTTCAAAAGTCATGTTGAGTGAGTGTCATCCCCTGTGGGTGGGCCTGTTTGTGGGCCTGTTTGTGTTGTAGTCTATTTTAGTAAACGAACAAGTCAGCGGCGTGCTCTGGCTTTGCCCATGCGGAAAGAGAGGGATGGGACGGCAGGGGATGTAGAGCTGTCTATGTTCCATTACATAGAGGTACATGCTATGCAGAGCTATGTGGAGCTACGTATGTGCCACTATGTAGAGTTATGTGCGGGCTGCTATGCGTGCTGTTATGCAGAGCCATGTTCGTGCTGCTGTATAGAGCAGTTGACTATGTCGACCTATGTATATGCTGATATGCAGGGCTATGTATAGGCTGCTATATGAATGTAGAACCATATGGTATGTATGTGCCGCGCTTGGGGCAGCTTTAGGATGCTTGGAGCAATTATTCGAATACGGCCGACGCTAGGGATCATATGTAAGCGGCTGAGCAGCTGTGTTCTAATCTAACTTAGGGATTTGGCCCTCAAAAACAAAGGCTCCGAGCGGAACACTCACAGAGGAAAGAAGACAACAGTTCATCAAGCAGATGCACACTTGTGAAGACAAAACAACAGTGGAACATACATAATTGGAAACGAAAAAAACACACACACAGTGGTGAGCTTGCGGAATGCACGTGAAACTCCTCTTTCCCAGCTCCCTTTCTGGTAGTGATGAAAGGTTGCAACCCGAAACAGGGTGTGACAAACTAGTTTTAATATCAATGTAGACAAGGGAAGGTGCGATGCGGTAGGTAGGGCTGAACAAACACACCTGAGATAGAGGGGGAGGAGAGAAACTCTCTCTCTGCATCTCTCTCTCTCTCTCTCTCTCTCTCTCTCTCTCTCTCTCTCTCTCTCTCTCTGTGTCTCTGTTTTTCAAGATGAACGAAATCATGAAAAATTATGGTGCAGCGTTGTGATAGAAACAACTTTTGTTCATTGGAGGCATGCCTAGGCCGTTTTTGGTTCTTGCGATGGTGCTATAACCCGTCAACAAAAATACTTCGCCGCCCGTGGGGCTCGAACCCACGACCACAAGGTTAAGAGCCTTGCGCTCTACCGACTGAGCTAGGGCGGCTGCTTCATGCAAAACCCTTTTGGCTGAAAGTCATTTTGAAACTGGCGACCAAATTTTAGCAATCAGAAGTAAAATAAAAATCACTTTCTGTTGCACCCCCTTGTCTGCATCAGATCCCGACATTTGGACCCAGTCCAGGCTGTCTGGTGTACGGTGTGTGAATGGGTCTTCTGACAGGGTCTGTGGTAGCCATGCTGAAAAGTTATTATGATAAGTTGATAACCCATCGATAACAATTCTTCGCCGCCCGTGGGGCTCGAACCCACGACCACAAGGTTAAGAGCCTTGCGCTCTACGGACTGAGCTAGGGCGGCTGCTTAATGCTGAAGGCTTTTGGCGGAGTGTCATTTTGAAACTGGCAACCGGATTTCACAAATCGAGACAAAAATGAAATTGCTTTTTAGGGCGCACCCTGGTCCATATCAGACCCAGACATTCAGACCCAGTCCAGACTATCTGGTGTCCGGTCTGCGAATGGGTGTGGTGTCAAGAGTGTGTGGTAGCCATGCTTAAGAGTTATGTCTGCCTACTTTTGTGAATATGAAATCCGAAATAGGCCTCTAGAACTTGGCTTGCAGTTGTTGTTCACCTCCTCATATCTTGTCAAACATCAATGGCTGATTGAGTGAGAAGACTAGTGGTGCATCAATCCGAAACATCCACCTGCTTGACTGTCTAGTCAATTGGGGGAATTTGAGAGGGGGAGTCAGGGAAGCAACCGCCCTCTGTTGTGAAACATCAGCTTTCATGCGCATGCTTGGTCTCAGTCTAGGGACATCTGCAGCATGTAATGAACTGAAGGGGACAGCAGAGCACCAACATGTTCCATACACATGGCATCGTGACAAGCCGATTTGGAGAGAGGGATTCTCACCACCCCGGAAAGAGAGATGCAGAGAGGAAGTACAAATAGCCCAGAAGAATTGGATATTAATATTAAGAAATAAAAGTTCCCTCGTCACTCTCCAAGTTGAATCAGAATCACACAAGAAGCCAAGAATCACAACCGAAAATAAACTGCCTTGAACAAACTCAGAACAAGTCTCTGGAGGCTTCTTATCCTCTCTAATACCACCTCTCCTTGCCGGCTATGGTGCTCAGCCCAAAATCATAGCTCCCAGCCTCACTACCCTGCAGACCACCAGCGCCTCCGCTCAACTGTCCCAGAAGCACTAGCACTACTCAGAATTCACTTGAATGCCTCTATCCGTCCAGAACAACCAGCACCGGCACAAGGATGAAGAAGGAACCTCCAGCTTGAAGAAGAAGAAGAACAGCTGCCCGGAGGAGAAGATATGGCAGCACCTAAGCCCCATCAACAGCGTAGATATGGTTCTCATCAAGTGAAGTGTCTGCTTCACTGCTGAACGGAAACCTTAGCAGCGCCTCCCATCTGCAGTGCTGGATCAGGAGCCTGGCGCCGTTAACAACCACCGGGGTTTCGACTTTCAAGGGGCATGTTTCGGTTTGATTTTAAGTTTTTATTTTTTTATTTCCGAGTTTATAAAGAATTATGAAGTGACCCTCAGCCAAAAGTTGGTCGCATTGCAATTCTGGACAACATATCGGAAGCAAGGGTGGGATGAATGGAGGCGTGTCGAGTGGGGCTGTAAGGTCCTCTGTGTACGAAAAGGGGAGACAAGGGCTGTCAATGGTGTCACAAGATGGATTGCACGTGGGCGTTGTCACAGGGGGCTGCAGGATTCTTCGCATGGGCATGGCCTTTCCTATGGTATTCCTTCCTCCTAGCGATCTTGATTCTTTGTGGAAAAACTCTTGTTTGCTTGTTTGCACTCTTTGATTATCTGGTTCGAGAACAAGCAGTGGGAGGAAAAGTCAGCCTGGATTATTGTTGAGGAGTTGATGTGACAAGGAGTCAATCACAAAGCGGTATAAGAGATAGAGGAGCTGCACTGACATTTATAAACGAGAATCTGCTAAATAAATTGCACGTCACTATTGAGGTATTGCCGTATCTAAAATATATGACTCTGATTTCATCATCTAATTGAAGTTATTGAAGATGAATAGCAAACAGGGAATTTCGAAGTCTTAATTTGATTTTTGTCAGAATTTTGTTTGAATACACTGTTGTAGACCTCGTCATCTCTTTTTCACCATCGGGCAACTGGCCCTATTTCTAGGCCTGGTCCAGTCGAACCTACTGTTGGTAGGTCCGATTGGACCAGGTGCAGCATGGAGATTGTATATCTTCATGCATCCGTTCACACATCATTTGTTTGATCGGAGTGCTCGGACATGTTCTTGGTGCATGTATGTGCTCCCTTCCATGCTCTCTCAACCCTAGTCCACAACTATGGTGCTCCATGCTGTTTGACTTTTGTGAACATGGCTGGGTGTTCGTAATTCTCGCCCTATACAAAGTTCAGCATAGAAGACACGAATGGGTGAGAAGTGATCCGTACCCTGGTTGCAGTGAAGGAGAATCATCCCCTTCGGCAATCCGATTCATGTGGCCGGACATGTTCTTGGTTCAGGCCTGTGCTCCATTCCATGCGCCCTCAACCCTACCGTCTTGTATATGAATATAACGCCCGTTATATTCGTTTATAAAGCCTGGGCGTTATATTGAGTAAATTACTAAATTGGTGGCAACTTCAGTTGGTTCCCAAAAAAAAAAAAAAAAAAAAGATCTGTAAAAATAATTTACAATGCGTTGGGTCCCAAAACTTCAGTTTTTTTTTAATTTACTATGTTGTCCAGAATTGCAATGCGGCCAACTTTTGGCTGAGGGTCACTTCACAATTCTTTGTAAACTCGGAAATAAAAAATAAAAAATTAAAAATTAAAATCGAACCGAAACATGCCCCTTGAAAGTCAAAACCCCTTTCAACCCCCTTTAAAACCCATGTATATCCGCCTTCCCGCCCTGCAAAACCCGTTACATTCGAAGGGGCGTTGTAATTGAAAAAAAGTGAGAAAAATCGAAAATCTGATCTTCTTAGGGTAAGTTGAATATAATGCCCAGGCGTTCTTTTCGGGTGAAGACGGTACTACTCAGCTATAGTGCTCCATGCTTGTTTAGTTCTCGTAAGCATGCTCAGGTGGACGCAATTCTTGCCCTTTACAAAGTTCAGCATCAAAGAAGGCGAATGTGTAGTACCCTATTTGCAATGGTGGAGAATCATCCCAGAATCATCCCCTTGCCAATCTGAGGAGAAGATCTCAATGAAGGCACCTGCTATGCTCTCCACAGAAAACGCAGAGGAACAGACCCACCTAAAGACCAGCGAGTGTCCTGACGAAGACGTAAACAATTTGAATTTGGAATTTATGTTTCTTGAAAAGTCCCCTAGTGACTTGGTTCATGCCAATCCATCAGATGGAGAAAATCTTGCCTCCTGCTTACACGTCAATTCCTGTTATTGTGATGATGAAGGTCGCTGCACTGTTCTGCAGTTTGTTGGCTCAGATTCATCTCCTGTTCGTGAGTTGCCTGATTCTTCCTCCAGTTACAGTCCTCCTGACACCCTTACTCTACTCCCCACCTTCCACTTTGCTGGATAGAACATATACCCTACCTGCATAGCCTGTCTCTGATTCTTGACTCGACTTGTGTTCAAGGTCTACAGTTTAGTGCCAAATTGGCATTGAGCTGCGCAAACCCTCTGGCAGCAACTCTCCACTACAGCTTCCTATTCACAAAACACGTCACGAGTCATCCTGTGGCTAAGGTGAAGCATAGCCTCGGTGGCCTGGTCTCGAGTGCATCGGCTCCCACCTGAGAGGGAGCCGTTTCAGTCCAGTCACACAGAAGCAGGAGATTGCGGAGTGCACCAGACAGTTCACAACTCCAACAGGGTGCGTCAGCCTACATCCTGCTTAGTCCTGCAACAGGGTAGAGGCAACGGGGCAAGCTTTCCCTACCCAAGGGGCTGTCACCACCCCTGAGGAAGTATGTCAAAGCGGGCTATCGATGCACGTTCATCAGGTAAAGCAGCTTTTACCTGCTGCAGTAGAGGTACATCGGCTGAGGGTATTTGATATTTCGTCGATGTAGCATACACCGAACATAAGGCCTTTGTGAACCTGGTAGTAACCAACGTCACGAGGCAGTGCTCTCCCGTGCCTTGGAGCTGTCTCTTATACACATCTAGATGTGTATAAGAGACAGCCTCGTTCCTTCCTCTATGTCATAGTGTTGCACAGACCTGCATATTTGATATTTCGTCGATGTAGTATACACCGAACATAAGGCCTTTGTGAACCTGGTAGTAACCGACGTCACGAGGCGGTGCTCTCCCGTGTCTTGGAGCAATTGACTAGGGTGTCAACCTCCTTTCGCTCCTAGTTCCTTCCTCTTATGTCATAGTGTTGCACGGACCTGCGCTCCCTGTTAGAATGTCTATCTCCTCAGGTTTTGTACGACACATAGTACCAAACAATCTTGGTGCAACGCACGTCCATCTCCTCAGGTTTCGTACGACACAGTACCAAGCAATCTTGGTGTAACGGACCCTTAACTGTGCGTTCGGCACCACCTCCCATGGGTGATGAACGACAGGATCTATCAGGCCTGATGAGAGTTTCTGCACCCACTCGACAATCTTGCCGCTGTACTCCGCCATTGAGAAATGACACCTAATGACCGCAGTCGGTCCTACGTATGAGAAGCAATTGCCTTCAGTGCAGGCCGACCTTCGTCCATAACACCAGAGTCTTTGTGCCAAAGCGGCGCACACTCCAACATGCCAGAGTTGAGCCCAGTCTAGAGAAGCTGCATACCAAAGTGTTCGTCTCCGCACACAAGGCTTGGCCTGGACACGGTGGGGTGAGGCTTCGAGAGTCTCAAAGGGGCCACTTGCTGCATGCCTGTACCTGGTGCATGAAATCGCACCAGGTGCAGATGCAAAAACGCATCTCGTTTTGCCTTTGCAGGCCCTGGAAAACTCCGGACCCTTAGACCCTTTCTCCTATGACCAAGCCGGTAGTACTGGGTGGATCTAGCCATTTGTTTGGCTGGGTCCAGCCAGGCCCTCTAGGCCTTCTTCGTCACACAGCTTTCCCATCGGCTGCTCAATCGAGTTTTTGCGTTTTCCTCCAGGAGTCTCCCAGCCCCCAGGCCCTCCTAGGCCTTTCGTTGGTAGGACCAGATGAATCCGACCTCCTTTCAGGCCTCCTTTCAACCGGTTCTCCTGGTTGGAGAGGCCCGGATGCCTTGGATGTCTTCTGGGCCTTACTGGCCCGTGAATCTGGTTAGTCACCTGGCCAGATTCACAGTCCAGTATACCTTCCCTTTGGCCCTCACTCAAAATGGCACACACAATTCTTGGGCCTTCAGATCTTGAGTTCCGGATGGACCAAAATTACTCCACCCGTCCAAATGTTCGGGCCCTTCTTAACCTCTCTTTCCAAGGTCACCTGGTACGACTGGGTGAATTTGGCCTAAATTGCAGACAAATCCAGCAGGTACTACCAGGTGCTCAGTTCCGGCCACCCGCTAGTACTGGGTACACCTTGCCCAAAGTACAGCGAGGTCCATTGATACGATCCGATGGCCTTTCTCCTGGCGTTTTCAGGCCTGTCTGTGGTGGTCACCCATCTGAATACCATTGCAACCCAACGGCACGTGGTTGTGAGTTAGGATGGGCTCACGCACATAAGTCCTGAACGTGCCATGCTCTTCTAAGGCCCTTCCAGCCACTTCTAAAACTCCCCGCGCGTCTGTTTTGCATGATTGAGTGGCTGCCGTTCATCCACCCTGGCCTTATAAGGGCGATTTCAAGCCCCCTTTGGCATGCAGTGTGCAATGCTCCCCCTTGTCTGACAGCAGTAAGGTCTGGACATCCACACATCACAAACATACAGCTGTCAGACAACTCTTGTGCCTCACCTGGTGGCATAGATATAAAGCACACTTTGCCCCACAACATATGCTGTGATTTTTGAAATGGCCTAAAGAGTTGGTGCTCAATTGTTTAGCAAAGCTGGAAGATTGCCTGGGCAGCATGGGCATGAAATTCAAACTGACTGACTGATATGATGTTCTATGTGGCACTGAGATTTGGTAGATGGTGTGTTGTTCATCTATGTGCAGGTTTCTTGTGAGGCAAGGACCGTCAGGAAGTCCTGAGAAGGAGCTGGAGTACACGATGGAGAAGATAAATCAAAATTTCAGCAATTACTCAGCCTGGCACTACCGCAGGTCAGGGATATTCTCCGTGGCAATGGTTCTCTCGTGTTCGCTAGTACGTGGGTCATTTTACTCCCAGTGTTCCGCAACTGTGGATGCTTTTTTTTTTCTTCTTCTTTTTAATTTAAAAAATAAATAAATATATCATTCCACTATTTCCACATCCTTGCCACATCTTTTTTTTTTTTTTTTTTTTGAAGAGTCAGGGTCCAATCTATTCGTGGGGAGCATGCAGCATACAAAACTCGAAGTCCAGACTGCAACTGTGGAAACTATTAATCCAAAAAACAGATGTCTCTGTGTGGCCGACAGTTGCTACTCACCATTCCAGAAGTGAAACTAGTGAACACCTTGTGTTGTCATTCACCTCTTGTCGTTCATTTCATTGTTGACTAGTCATGCACAAGAAGCAAGGGAGTCATCCGCCAATGCCTATATCAATGCTTCAAAGGGCCCAAACTCTATTGCAGTTTCAAATTGGTGTGTGCCCCATTCCACTACCATCCATGGGTCACCCTTCCTGGCCTCATATTTGGTCATAAGGCGCGCAACCAGGGATGCAACAGAGTGAGACCCAGGGTTGAATCACAGACCTCTTCACACTGAGAACAGCACAAAATCTACAGGGCCCTGGCTGCCATTTTTTATTTTTGTTTATTTTTTTCTACCCATCCTTGCCCCTCTCTCTGCACGAACCTCTATGCAAGCGATCCTACAAGGGATGCAACAGAGTGCGACCCCTGGTTGAATCACAACCTAGTACATACCTACACATAACAACCCACAAAATCTACAGGCGCCTGGCCATTAGTTCTTGACTTCTTTTTTATTGCCTGCCTTACCCCTCCCTATCCACGATCTCTATGCAAATCATAGTAGTCATAAACCACCAGTTCATGGCCACAGCCGGTAGAGCAATTGGGGAGACAGCCAGTGGGCCTACGGGGAAAAAAAAAAGACGGACTGCAAGTACTGCTGCTGGTTCATTCAGCACGGCCCCAGGAGGTGCAGACAAGAAAAAAAGAAAAGAAAAAGGTAACAAGGGCAAAAGAGGCATTTGGGACATACTCTCCCGTCAGTGTTGCCAGGAGTCCGCCTCTCACGGTGGGAGCTGTGATAAGAGGAGGGAGGAAAGAACTGCAAAGTTGTGCAAACAATGTCCCTCCAAAGCTCTGGACGTGATTGCAGGCAGATTCGTCCTGGTCTGGGCCTACCCGCATCTGACTGCAATTGTGGCCGAACCTGCACAAATCTGACTGTGAGCACGCCGAGATCTTTCAAGGAAGCGTCCCCGTGTGAGTCCCCTCAGCTACAAGAAAAAAAAGTAGAGAATTGTAATTGCGGTTAGAGCTGAGGGCGGACTCACATTAGGAAGTTTCCTTTGAATCTTTGCACACAACTGCAGTCAGATTCGTCCAGGTCTGGCCACCTGGCTGAATCTGGCTGCAATCACGCCCAGAGCTTTGTAGGAACGTAGTTGGGACTTCTTTCCTCCTGCCTGTCGCGGTGGAAGCCGTGAGAGGCGGGCCTTTTCTTCTTTCCTTTTCTGTTCCGCCAGCATCTGGAACTGGACTAGGCCACATACAGGGGCTGGCTTTGTAGAGAGTTTGGCGGGGGTTGCACGTGAGTGAAAACGATAGTCCCCTTTTCAGTCCATCTGATGCAGGAGGTCCAGCGCAGGGGTTTCACAGAGGCCGGTACTGGTACCTTCTCAATTTTCCATGTGGTGTTTCCCGTGGCTGTCAGGCTCGGCAAATTTCAAATTTCGGTTCTTACATTTAGCCTCGGATGTACTGGTGGTTTAATGACCCCAGAAGGGGCCCCAAACGCGATCACAAGTCCCCAGCCAATTCTATACCAACCATCCTGTAGCGATGCAATACGAGGGCCAGGCGCCACTGGTTTATGTTTATACATGGTTGCATCCCTGCCGACCGCCGACCCCGACCGCCGACCGTATTGCAGCCGACCAGTAGGGCCGACCGATCGGCGGTCTGCCGACCAGTCAGAAAACAACCATCCACTATTTTTTTTTCAGATCTGAGTT
>BFEA01000217.1:1792756-1803847 GCA_003427395.1 Chara braunii
ACCCCGGCTTGGGCCCCGGGGATCGCCGCATGACAACGTTGTCGGAGAGTGCGTGAGGTCATAGACGCCGTAGAACGTTTGATCATGGTGCCTGGCGAGCGTTATGACCCGCAGGTACTCACAACATATTTGTGATGTCTGCCCACAGAGGTCAATAATAAGTTGGTGGACGAGGCCTCCATTTCGGCAAGAAGGCCTTAGATATAGAGGCCAAGCTTGGGACCGCACAGCAGGGACCGGTGCATGGTAGGAAGAAGAAGCTTCCCTATGATTGGAGGAAGAAGGCAATCTCATTTCGTCGACCATGATGGTGAGGTGATTGAAATTGCCGACTTCCTTAGTTATGGGGAAGTCTTAGAGTAGGATGGGGCTAGTGAGTTTTCGGATGGGGGAGTCGCAGCTCCTACCAAAGAAAAGGCTAAGGGGACCGGGAAACATAAGATAGGCCGTTTTAAGGGTCAAGGCGACCAAGGAGCACCAGTCCGGGTGCGACTTGATTTAGACTACGAGGTGTGGAGGGACCAAGTTGCTAGGGCACATGTCTTAATTGTGGCAACTTTGGTAACATGTCTAGAACTTGCTGAGGCAAGAAGGTCACAACGAAGGTAACCTCCCCTACAGTGGTGGGCTTATCTTCGAACTCTGGCGGTGCATCTGCGAGCACTTCATAGGGAACACCTCGGGCCAGTAGGAGTTTTGGCCGCTCTTTCCCGTGTTGAGGTGGTAGCATTGCCTTCCCCACTTTAGGCGTTGACCAAGGCTACTGACCCACTCGTCACCCCGCAGACACATGTAGACCAATTGATGCTCTGTTTGGGAGATGTGTCGGAGTCCTTAGAGGAGTTAGAAGCTGGGTGGTCAGGGAAGGACCTCGGAGACTCTTGGGCGATGATTAGTAGACACTCGTGGTTAATAGGTGGTGTCGTTTTCAGTGAATTTTTCACCAAAGTTGCCATATATCCTTGAATTTTCGTTTTTTTCTTGTTTTTGTTTTTTGTTTGACATGTATATCCTCTAGGGTATATCTGTATTTAGTTTCAACGTATTTGGACCAATAACAAGAAAGTTGGCAAAAACACCGAATGTGGGAAAAGTTCTAGTGAACTCTGAAAGCTACTCCGAATAGGGTTTTATAGTGCTTTTGAGTTTTTTTTTTGCTTTTTTTTTTTGTGTTTTTTTTTTGCCTGTTTGTTTTTTTGGTGTTGCAAAATTTTCGACGACATTGCTTGTAGTGATGCGGCGAAAAACCTCGAATTTTGGGTCTTCCATTAACCATCTCTCTTTGTAGAGGTCCTAGAGGTGAACATTTTGTGGTGGAGGTTGATGTAGGTGGCCGCAAAGTGGGTGCCTTCACAAACATAGGTTTTGCACGAAACTTCATCAGTCGTGCTTGTGTGGACAGGCTGCGCTTAGGGGACCAAGTGCAACATCTAAGCAGATTTGTAGCATCCACGTTAGCCAAAAAGCACAGTATGGTTGTCCAAGACTATGTCAAGGTCGTAGTCTACACCTTCTCCTATGGAGGAGGGGAACTGAGACACAAGATCTCGTTCCTTGTCAGTGACGAGTTGTCATTCGATATGTTGCTAGGTATGTACTACCTCGAGGTCGCAAAGCCACAATTTGATTGGGATAGAAAGGTGATGATCCACAAGTTGCCAAACAGAAGGACCGTTAGACTGCAAAAATATAAAGCCAGCAGGCTAGTGGAGAACTATGGTTGCATGTGTGCTTAGGCTGTAAAAACACCGCCAGAAATAGAAGTAGTCGTTGTGAGCTATCCGCATCTTTTTGAAGGGATGTGGTAGAAAGGGAGGTGATCCATGCGATAGAAATCGTCCCTGGTAGCAAAGTACCTAGAGGACGGATCTATAGGATGTCGTCTGCATACTTGGATGAGCTTCGCTGCCAACTCAAAAAGCTCACAAAGAAGGGCTGGATTCGGCCTAGTATTTCCCCCTATGGAGCCCTAGTTCTCTTTGTCCCAACGAAAAGGGGGACCTCTTGGATAGAGGCCTCAATGTCATCACCGTTGAGAACACAAAGCCTCTACCTCGCATCGATGACCTCCTGCATAGAGTGCAGGGATGTTGGTACTTCACAAAGATAAATCTGAAATCCGGATACCATCAAATTGTCTGTACAAGTTTGTGGTGATGCCTTTTGGATTATGCAATGATCCTGGCACATTTCAGCGCGCAATGAATCGGATATTTCATGACTACTTAGATAAGTTTATCGACGATATCCAAATCTTTAGTAGGATTGTAGAGGAGCACGCTAAGCACTTGAAAATAGTGCTAGGTCTCTTAAGACAGCACCAGTATAAGGTAAACTTGGAGACATGCAAATTCGGTCGCGCCGAGATCTTATACCTGGGTCATGTGATCCCCGCGGAAGGATTGAGGCCAGGCGATGCCAAAGTGGTCAGCATACGTGACTGACCCACACCTCAGACTGTTACTAAGGTCCGGTCGTTTTGGGGGATGACGGGCTACTACCGTCCGTTTGTGAAGAACTATAGCACTATAGCTTCCCCATTAACAGACCTAACCCGCCTTGACACCCCTTGGGAGTGGACCGAAGAGTGTGAGGTAGCCTTCAAGAAATTGAAGTATGCTTTGACACACTGAAGTTCTCAAACTTCTGGATCCTGAGCAGCCCTTTGTTGTGACCAAAGACGTCAGCCAATATGGCATAGGCGCGGTCCTTGCGCAGAAGGAGGGGGAAAAGTAGAGGCCCATCAAGTACATGAGCAAAAAGATGCCATCTGAGAAATTAGCTTAGTCCACGTATGAGGGAGAGTTTTATGCCCAATATAGAACGAAGAGTGTGAGGTAGCCTTCAAGAAATTGAAGTATGCTTTGACACACTATGAAGTCCTCAAACTTATGGATCCTGAGCAGCCTTTTGTTGTGACCAAAGACGTCAGCGAATATGGCATAGGCGCGGTCCTTGCGCAGAAGGAGGGGGAAAAGTTGAGGCCCATCGAGTACATGAGCAAAAAGATGCCATCTCATAAATTAGCTTAGTTCACGTATGAGCGAGAGCTCTATGCCCTATATAGAGCTCTGGTCCATTGGAGACATTACCTCCTAGGCAGATTTTTCTATGTAAGATTTGACCATGAGACTTTGCTGGATCAAGACACAGCTTGTGCTCTCTGATGCCCTGAAGAGGTGGATTGAAGTCATAGATATGTATGACTTCAAGCTTGACCCTCTGAAAGGAGAGTACAATAAAGTGGCTGATGTACTATCGCGGAGGGCAGACTATCCGGGCGCGCTAATAACTGAGTTTGGCATACATGATGATGTAACTTGATCCTTGGTGGAAGCCTATCAGGAAGACAGTTATGTCAGAGATCATCCGTAAGTTAGAAGCTAAAGACAAAGTCACTTATGACGAATTTATGGTAGTCAATGGCTTGTGGTTCCTTGAGAAGGCTGGAAATAAAAGACTGTGTGTGCCAGATAGGGAGTCTTTGCGTAGTTTGTTTTTAGGAGAATGTTGTGATGCAACTGGTCATTTTGATTATAAGAAGACATTAGCTAACCTAGTGCATAAATTTTGGTGGCCCTCTATGATGCAAGATGCAAAGAAGTATGTAGAGACTTGTCAGGTTTGCCAACGGGACGAACCAAGGACTCAGGCTCCGCTTGGGCTCATCAAGCCCTTGCCTGTCCCTGAAGGTCCACGTCAAAGTGTGTCCATGGATTTCATGGACACTCTTGTGGCCAGCAAGAGCGGTAAAAGACACATCTTCCTCATCGTCGACCGATTTACCAAGTACGCTAGACTGATTGCCATGCCAGAAATAACGAAAACTGTATATGTCATCAAGTTGTTCATGGATAACTGGGTACAGGACTTCGGGTTGCCCAAGTCAATCATTAGTGACAGGGACGTCCACTTCACCAGCGAAATGTGGCAGAGTACTGCTCAATAGATGGGCACCCGACTGCAAATGACATCAGGGAATTACCCTGAGTCAAATGGCCAGGCGGAACAGATGAACCGAGTAGTGCAGCACCTGCTTTGACATTACATCAAGCCCAGTCAGGATGACTGGGGTGAGAAATTACCTCTCGTCGCCAGCTTGTACAACAATGTTGTGCACAACACTACTAGCATGACTCCCAACCAACTGCATCTTGGTTGGAGGCCCAGATTCGCCCTTGATTTCCTACTACTTGAGAATCATCCATCTGCTGCACCCGGTAGCATAGAGTTTGCTGTCAGATATGAACAGATGTTGCAACAGGTTGTAGGAAAGCTCAAGATGCCATGGTTGCATCCGAGAACAAACATCGATGGCCATCTGAGTTTCAGGTAGGAGAATGAGTGTAGGTTAAATCATTTGAACTGGGTCAGGAGTTGGGAATTTCGCGGAAACTAATGCCTCAGTACTTTAGTCCCTGGGAGGTCCTAGATATAGTTGGGGATCAGATAGATGGACCTTCCTATGTGATTCGCATCCCTGCTCACTTGCGCACACACCCAGCCTTCCACGCTTCAAAGCTAGCACCTTTCTCAGAGACTGCACAGTTTCCTTCCAGATGATCAATGCTGCACCCAACCATGGATGGCGAAGTCGACATTGATGACATTGTGGAACACAGAGTGATGCCTGCTCCCAAGCCTCCCGGCAGAGGCCGACCTCCAAAGCCAAGGATGCAGTACCAGGTCAGATTCAGACATCACACTGATCCCAGTGAAGATCGGTGGTTTACCAGAGAGGGACTGCAGCAGACAGCTCCCCAAGTGAGTGCAGGATATGAAAGAAGACTTAAGGGGGAGATGCCTGCAAACTGAAGGACTTCTCAGGGGACTATCGAAGTAAAGGAGGACGGAAGGCGAGGATTTGGCTCCTCGGCAGGCCTAAGGGCCCCATTTTGACATGTGCCAGCCCTAAGTGAAGGCGGGCCTGAGAAAAACACGAGGGGCCCATTGTTGTCAATTTCGCATTTGGGGTTCAAGCAGTTGCGTCGCTCAGTTGGTTGGAGGAACCCAGGCCACTGCCAGCCACACTTTGTTTCGGCCTTCTCGCCCTTTCTTCGAAGCAGGCCCTGGGATGCATCTGCAGCAGTATACACGCCAGGCAGTTGGGAGGCATAACCAACTGGGGCCCAGGGTAGTAGTAGCAAAGGCCCAGCTACCCGGGGCCTACCGGAAGCTTTTGGGCACAGGCCCAGCCCCTCCAGGTCTCAGGCCAGGCTGAGCTCTTTCCATATAGGAAAGTGCTCACAACCTGAGCAGGCATCCGGGCACTTGCTAGTTTGCGGCAGCGCTGCTGGACGAGCGCTCGCGGGCTGCTGCTAGCGCAGAGCAAGGTGCAACGCGCGTGCGGTTGTGTAGAAGGAAGGGCGCTGATAAGGGCAGCTCCATAGCCCAGATTCCATAGCTGGCTGATGCGTCGTTGTACAGCAAGGGGTAGTGGTGGTCTTTGTGCATGAGGGAGAAGACTTGGGTGAAAGACAAGGGCGAGAGAAAGAGAGAGAGATGAGGATGAGGGCGTGAGGGCACATACCTGGTTTTGGCGATAGTCTGCAAGAGGCGACATCTTCATGTACTTCGGTGGCTGCTGACGTTAACAGTTGCATTGTCAATTCGTAGGCAGGAAGTAGTTGTGTGGGAGCAGTCTGGCGCCGAGCGCCAAGTAGGGGGAAGGGCCTGGATACTTATGTTGGTGATGACGAGAGTAAGCTCTCATTGACATTCGGTTTCAGTGTTTCGATTCTCCATTGGTATAATGTTGGTGCAATGCTGCTTTCTAGACACTGTCGGACTTTCTGGCTTTCATGTGATTGTGCAATCTGGATTTTATCATCTCCATATTGCTCATTTTCCTTGCACTTTTAAAACCATATTAAATGTTTTAAATTTCATTAAAATAACCGCAAATTCATTTAAATTAAATCAAAATTTCATCTTTTCTTTGAATTAATTTATTTCGGAGATTTCAAATCTGATTTCAATTAAAAAAAACTGCAAAATTCAAACATTTTCCTCTCTCCCATGACCTGCAGAACCAAGACTTCTCTGCGCGCCGCCGCAGCCACCGCCTCCACCGCTACATCTACTTCCTCCCCCCCGACCTCTCCCTCCACAATGGGAGAGACGGTTAACGGAGGTCTCAATTTTCAGACCACTACCCCAACAAACACCAAACTTGGCACACATAGACCTTCACCAAAAATAAAACAGGGCAAAAGAAAAAAAAAACAGAAAAAAATGAAAAAAATGATCTCCAATGCATTTTTTAGGGTTTAAGGGGTTAACCAAGGCTGAAAAGTGGGGGTCCCTGTTAACCGCTTGTGGAGAGCACAATGGGGGACAGTTCGTTAAGCATCAACATGAGCACCATTGACACTGCATCCGTCGACAGCATCCTTCGTGATCTCGCGGCAGAACAACCCGCACATGAAATCATCCCCACCAACACCTCCCTATTCACCATGATGCAATCCATGCAAGACGCAATCCGTTCCTTCCAAACCTCCCTCGCCACCTCCATCTCCGACCTCTCCAGCCGGATGGATAACATAGAGCAAACATCGACCCCTTCCATCCAAGTGGTTACCACCACGATTCCCACTTCCACTTTGGGTTTATTCTTACCCCACCTCCTCCTCCTCCCACTTCCACTCGCACTTCTACCGTTTCTACCTCCACTTCCACTGCCGGTCCATCCGCCCCCCCAACTTCTACCACCCCTATCCCAACGGCCATCACCGGCATGTCCCATCCACCTCCTCCCTTTAGCCAAAACTTCTCTGACACCACCTATCCACTCCATGAGCTCACCCGCGCCACCAAGTCCTTCACATGGACCGAACGCCGCCAAGCGACCTTTGACAACTCAAACACCTCATCAGTACTCCCCTTGTTCTCAAGATCTCTGACCCTTCTCGCCACGTCTGCGTTACCACCGACGCTTCAAACTTTGCCCTCGGTGTCGTTCTATCCCAACATTTCCCTCGCGACTCCCCCACCATCAAGGATTCCTTCACACACTCTGAAACATTTCCCAACGAGTACCCTATCGCATTCGCGAGTAAGATGTCCATCGCTGTTGAGATGAACTATGGCTCCAATGAGAAGGAACTCCTCGTCGTCATCTATGCCCTTAAAGTCTAGCGCCCTTACCTCGATGGCAAGTATTTTACCATTCGCACCGATAACACCGTCATCTCCAGTATCCTCACCAAAAAGGATATCACCCCTCGTCAGGCCTGCTGGCTGGATTTTCCCGTCTAGTTTACCTTCACCATCTGCCATAATCCCGTTGTTGTCGATGCCCTCTCTCACTGACCCGATCACAAGCCCCCTAAGAAAGCCTTCACTGCCATGACGCATGTCAACCTCCCCCAATCTCTTTACCATCGTTTCATCCATGGCTTCGCCTCCTGCCCCGACTTCGACCCTACGTACACCAAACTTCGTGACCTTGACATTGTCCCTGACTACTCCTCATCAACCATCTCCTCTACATCCACACCAAAGTAACCCGCCGCCTTTGCATCCCTTCCGATTGTGGTCTCCGTACCCAGTTCTTGGCTGAGCACCACGACGTGAAGATTGTTGGACACCTTGGTTTCCAGAAAACCTTTGACACTATCTCCCATTACCTTTTTTGTCAAAGCCTACAGCCGTTCTTGCCCTACTTGCCAAGCCAACCAAGCCAAGGCTGGCAAACTCCAGTCTCTCCGCATACTTACCCACCCCTGGGAATCTGTCTCGATAAACTTCGTCTGTGGTCTCCCCACGACCAACCATGGTCACGATTCCATCTATGACATTGTCTGCCACCTTACCAAACGCGCCCATTTCATCCCTTGTACCACCATCTGCCAAGCCAATGACCGTTTTTGCCCTACTTGCCAAACTATAGCGGACCTCGGGTTGGCCTGTGAGACCAGCCCCTTGGCCTGTTCTCACATGCCTGTGTTATATTCGGGGTAGGCCAGTCCAGGCCGGTACCTCTGCCGGTACCAGCCAGTCCAGTCCAATCCCGTCAGTCCGCTGGGGTATACACCAGCCATTGTCTGTTTTCAGTCTCATTCCTCAATTGCACATTTTGGAGTACGTGCGTTGGAGTCTTGCGTGGGGAGCTGCGTTGTGCCATCTTGCTCCCCCTTCTTCCTCCATCTCCATCTCTGTCGCTAGCGGAGCACCACACCTGGTGGGTCCGCTACATTGGTATCGAAGCGGGAACGGTCCCCGCCCCCACCCACCACACCGCACAGCAGGGAAATACAGCAAAACCCGACAGTCGGGTTTTCGGCTGTTTTTGGGGCGTTTTCGGGCAAAAAAGCGGGAACAACAACGAAATAAGGTGCTGCAGCAGGAGAGCTCCACGTGGCGAAAAAGGAAGCTGCATCACGACGCGTGCGCGCAAGAAAAAGGAAGCGGCATCACGACGCGTGCGCGCAAGCGCCAAGGCCAAGGCTGCAGCACGCGCTGCCCCGCTGCCCCGCCCCGCCCCGCTCCCGGATTTATATTACCAAGATCCGGGATGCAGCTGCTGCTGCTGGGGTTTGAACCCAGGCACCTGCCGAGCCATGCGCGTGCGTAAGCAGCCTCATAACACACTCGCCACAGTGTGCCTGTGCACGTGGCCATCTCCACGGCCACGTGGCTGATGATCCCCCTGCTTAGGAGGCTGCTCTACAGTGGAGAGGGCCTGCTCACACAGCAGACTCTACATCTACACATCTGCAGAAGTGCTGCTGGGGGCTGATCAAGATCTCAGCCCCCTCTCTCCTCCAACTGGCTGSTGCAGCAAAGACCAAGACCCTCCTGGTCTTGGTGTRCSTTGTGCCCTTRGAGACACCAAGGGCCAGGTATCACTCCCTTCTCCCCTCTCCCTCTACTAACCCACTCTCCCTACCTCTCCTCTCTCCTCTTACTCACCCCTTCTCTTTCCCCCACCTTCCACTGCATCTTTACTCTCCTCCTTTTATCTTCCCCACCCCACCTTTCTCCCAACACCCATTCTTTAACTCCCCTTCTTTTATTTCTTTCTTTTCTTCCTCCTTTTCTCTTTGCTACTTGATCCCTGTCCACCTTTCCCCATCCCTCCTTTCCCCCAACTACCACCACCCCATCCCCCTACCTCCCACTTCATCTTTTTCTCTCCCCCCACCTATTTCTTTCTTTTCTCCCTCACTTTTCATTCCCCTTCCCCCCTACTTCGAAAATTTCTCTGTTTTTCTTCTTTCCACCTCTCTTTTGATTTATCTTTTCTCTTTTTTTAAAAATGCGAAATATCTTCTTTCCCACCTTCTTTTCTTATTTTTTGATTTATTTAATTTATTTTTCTATTTATTCTGAAAAATTTCATTTTCTCTAAGGCAACCCTAAATCTGATAAGTTAGTTTTCTCATCTTCTTCCCCACCCTCTTTTCTTATTTTTTTGATTTGTTTTATTTATTTTTACTTATTCTGAAAATTCTTGGCGGCAACCCTAAATCTGATTAGGTGTTAGCCTTTCTTGCTTTCCGCACACGTTTTGACCCCGTGGGGGTAACGAAGTGCTGCCGAAATTTTCTGATTTTCTCTTACTTAGTCTTTTCGGCACACTTCGACCCCATGGGGGTAACGAAATGCTGTCAAAATTTTAGAAAAATCAGATAACCCATTTCTCCCCACCTCCTCACACACTTATTTACTTATTTATTTATTTATTATTTATTTATTTATTTTCTGAAATTTCTTTTTTATTTATTTATTTGCGGCATCTCTAGTGTGCACACCTCGGTCTCTCCCTTTCCCTTGGCACATTCTTGACCCCGTGGGGGGTAGGGAAATGTTGCCGAAAATTTCAAAAAAATAAATATTGTTTCTCTTCACATCTTTTTACTTTTTTTTAAATTATTTTTATTATTATTTATTTATTTATTTATTTTTATTTTCTCTCGAAATCTCGCTGTTTATTTATTTTTCTTTCGTCTCCCCTCCCCCCCTTATGCTTGCTATTTTACTTTCTTGATTAGGTCACCGGTACCCTACCCTAGCCTTAAACCTCGGTTAGGGTTTTCTTAGGGTTTTTGTAGGGTTTAGGGTTCCTCAAACCCCCCTCTACTTCCCCGTCCTCTTCGGGCACCCTGGACCCGAACCACCCCTCCCCCTTTGACGGCGCCCGTGCTAGCCTTGCTAGCGCCGTTCGCCGCTTTCTACCGCGGACTTCCCCCTACGCCCTCCGCTCACGCGGACCTCTTCTGGCCCCCTCCAGTCCGGTCCGTCATCTCCCCATGGCCGACGGTGCGTCACACGCCGTTGACACGGCGATGACTAGGGCATCGGACTCCACACCCGTGCCGGCGGACCAGGGCCATCAGCCCCAGGGGGATCTACACACCCTCCTCACCTCCCTCGGGCCCCATGCGGCCCGGGCGCACAGTCAGCTGCGCCCCTTTCTCCAGGACCTGCGCCGACTTACTCAGCCGTGGCACAGGCCTCCGCTCCTCGATCCCATCGCCGCCAAAACGGTGTTGCACCACTCATCCGCTTGTCGGACATTGCCTTGTATGACGGTACAGGCATACACGTGTCTCGGTGGCTGCAGTCTGCCMCCCGCACACTCCAGCTCATGGGCGCCACACCCGAGACGTGGGTGGGTCACCTCTCCACGCGCCTGCGTGGCGGTCCTTTCGAGGCCTGGGAGGATTTCTATGCCTACTCCCTTCGTGAGGGTCGGACTCCAACCTTCGTGGATTTCCAGGCGTTCCTCGAGAATCGCTTCGGAGTCCGATACGACGTGACTAACGCCTACGAGCGTGTCGTCACTACACGCCGGTCCAGCGCTGGTGGCGTTGCCGGCCTGGATCACTACATCCAGGTCTTTCAGGACGCCCGCCTCGTTTGCGACGTGGCGTTCCTCCCCGAGGCTGACCTTATCGATCGTTTCTTGGTCAGCCTTCCGCTCGAGTACCGCTCCGAGCTATGGCGGTACGAGTTCACATCGGCCCCACAGCCTTACGAGGCCGCCACGGACCACCAGCGGATGCGAGCCCGTCTTCACCCCGCCTCCTCCTCCCAGCCCCAGCGCACGGGCTACGCCTCCTCCTCCTCTCACGACACTTCCCA
>BFEA01000217.1:1804447-1829452 GCA_003427395.1 Chara braunii
TCTGGGCTGGCGTGGGTGTTTGCGCTGCCGCTTGGACGGTCGCGGTGGCCTTACACTACCGCCCTCGACCGCCACTACGCTGACCTTTCTCGTCAGCGTCGTGCTCAGTCCCCCCCCGGCGCCTCACGTCCCCGCGGCGCCTCGTAGCCACGGTGCAGTGTACACCTGCGCCTTCCTCAGTAGTGGGTTTCCCGACATCTCCGTCGCGATTCGCCCCTCTCGCTATTGGAGTTCAGGTGTCGCAGGACTCGACAGAGTGTACTCAGTCCTCTGTCGCAGTATCGTCTGCGCCTCCGCAGACCACCATCTCCCCTCCTTCCCCGCCGCGACTACCGACGCGTCGAGCCATTCGCTCAGCCCGTTGCAGCGAGTAGCTTGCTACTCGCGAGGACGTTGTGTCCTCTCTTCTCGACTTGAGCATGCTCTAGGCTCGTCAGGAGCGACTCACCCTCCATGTCGCTACACTGCGTCGCCTTCTCGCCATCCTCTCTGACCCTGATCGCACCCTCCCGATCATCCCCGTACGACTCGGGACCTCCACGAGGGTGTACTCAACGCTGTGGGATTCCGGTTCTCAGGGCGACTTCATTCACCCACGCGTGGTGAAGGAAGCCCGCTTACCCACGACAGGATCTCCAACTCCCATCTCCGTGACCCTAGGGGATGACAAGACCCAGCGCTTCTTCGATCACACGGTCACCGATCTCCCCTTCTTCCTCACTCTCGAGCCAACTGATCGTTCCCCGGCGTCTCGTCGCCACCGCTCCTTTGCACATTTCGATGTGATGGAGACGGGGTACGACTTCATTCTCGGCACTCCGTGGTCTCGTCGGTTCCGCAGCACCGAGGCCGATTGGGCGACCAACACTCTCGTTCTCAAAACGACGTGTGGACAAACGTATCACGTATGTTTCATAGGTACCACGGCGACACCACGCCCCGATTCTCCTCCCTCGGAGCCTTCAGTGCCCACACCATCTCCCTCTATGACTGTCACCTCGCCTCGGCAGTTCGCTCACTTCATTCGACAGGACGACGTCACCTTCTTTATGGTGGACGTGACGGATCTCTTACACTATGATCCACCCTGTCCCGACRCCGAGCTCATCCCTCTGGASCCAGATCCYCCCTCYATCTCCATGGCTCYCATCTCTACTTCCGTSCCTCCGCCGTCCGTCGAGTCCACCCCGCCGTCGCGCGCTGACGCTGACGCTGAGGAACTCGCACGATATACGGCTGACTTGGAGCCCACAGTTCGTGACCTCATCCGAGAGTACCTCGACGTTTTTCCATCGTCGTTTTCGTACGCCGGCATCCCACCGATGCGTGACGTCGAGCACTCCATTCAGCTCGTGCCTGACTATCGTGTTCACCACCAGGCACCCTACAGACTCTCGATCCCCGAGGCCGCCGAACTCGAGCGTCAGCTTGAGGAGCTTCTGAGACTGGGTTTCATTAATCCCAGCAACTCCCCGTGGGGTGCACCCGCCTCTTTGCTCGCAAAGCGGATGTAACTCTTCGTCTTTGCATCGACTACCGCGGTCGCAACCGCTACACGGTTAAGAACAGCTATCCCATGCCTCGTTCCGATGAGTTGTTCGACCCCCTAGCAAGCAACCGCTTCTTTACGAAGATTGATCTTCGTAGCAGTTACCATCAGATCTGCGTCGCTGCAGCCGACCAGCCGAAGACAGCGTTCCGATCGCGATTCGGTCACTACGAGTTCACGGTGATGCCATTTGGCCTCACCAACGCACCCGCTACCTTCCAAAGGGCGATGAACGACATCTTCAGGGACATCCTGGAGCAGTACGCTCTCGTCTACCTCGACGATATCTTGATCTATAGTCATACACTTGAGGAGCATCTCAGACACCTCCGCGACGTCCTTGACCGCTTGCGCAGACATGGCTTCTACGCCAAGCTAAGCAAGTGTCGCCTTGCCCAGCACAAAGTGGATTTCTTAGGACACTACGTGTCTGACCAAGGTCTCCACATGGATGAGGCGAAGATCACTGCTATTGCGGAGTGGCCCGCTCCCACATCCGCTAAGCATCTTCGCAGTTTCCTAGGCCTGACCAGCTACTATAGTAACTTCATCCGGGGATATGTTAGGTATTCCTACGTACTTACCTCCACCCTCCTCCGGAAGAATCCACCCTGGGCTTGGACACCCCTCCACGAAGACGCCTTCCGCGCCCTCAAGAAGGCAGGGACATGCGCACCGGTTCTTCATCTACCCGATTTTGACCACCCTTTTATCCTTACCACCAATGCGTCAGACTTCGCTGTAGGAGCAGTGCTTTCTCAGGTCTTCCCCTCATCTCCTGATTCCTCTCATCCTCGTATCCCTCGCTTCCTACCACCTACCCCTACCACTGCTTCCCGACTGACTGCTACTCGTCCAGCTACTAACGAACCTTCTATTGACTATTCTACTACCATCGCCGAGGACGGCACTATCGAGTCTCGCTCAAGTGATTGTCCCATAGTCTTCTACTTCCGTCAGCTCCTGCCCGCCGAGATAAACTACACTGCTGATGAACGTGAGGTTCTCGTAGTAGTTTATGCCGCTCGACACTGGCGTCACTACCTGCACGGGGCACCATTCACGGTGCGCACGGACAACTCTGTTGTCCAGGCTTTTCTGACAAAGCTGAAGCTCATTCCTCGACAGGCTCGCTGGTGGCGCGACCTATCCAAGTTTAGTTTCACCACTGAGCACATCAAGGGTGAGACTAATCGGGTCACAGATGCCCTATCCCGGCGCCCTGACCACGACCAGGAGCACATCCAGCTCTCTTCCATCTCGGTCACCAGCGTCCACCACTCGGTGATCGACGAGTTTCGCACTTAGTACCGCCACTGCCCCGACTATCGCGACAGCCACACGACCCTTCGGAGTGGCAAGACTGTCCCGAACTACTCTCTCGGGGACAACGGTCTTGTGTACTGGCACGGTGCACAGGGCACCAGAGAGCCCCGTATTTGCGTTCCTTCCACTGGACAGCTACGTGTCCGAGCAGTAGCAGAGTTCCATGACCAGGCAGTTGCCGGTCATATGGGCTTCCACAAGACGTTGGCTCGTATGAGCCGCCTGTACGTCTGGCCGAAGCGCAAGGACTTTGTGAAGGAGTACGTCGCAGAGTGTCCCACCTGTCAGGAGGTGAACACTGCGAACCACCTACCTTGTGGTTTGCTCCAGCCTCTTCCTATCCCTGAGGGTCGTTGGCAGTCCATCTCGATGGACTTTATCGGGCCTCTTCGACCTCCGACCCCCCGCGGTCATGATGCTATCCTGGTCGTCACCGACCGCTTCACGAAGGGTGCACACTTTGTTCCGTGGCGCTATGCCATCAGTGCACGTGAGGTCGCCGACATCGTATTTGACCGAGTCGTGCGTGACCACGGCTTACCTCTGAGCATCATATCTGTCCGTGACCCGCGCTTTACCAGCCGATTCTGGCGACGGCTCCACGAGATGTACGACACTCAGCTCCGCTTCTCCGTGTCTTACCATCCTCAGACTGATGGTCAGATCGAGAATACGAACAGGACTCTCGGGGATATTTTTCGAAAGATTGTTCGTGACGACCAGCAGTGGGATCTACAACTTGCCCACGCGGAGATAGCCTACAACCACGTCGTCTCGCCAGCCACGGGGATGTCGCCTTACTATTGCGACCTCGGCTATCACCCGCGTGTTCCCGCGGCCTTCCTTCGACCGTCCCAGATGCACCCCGACATGAGTTGTCCCGCGCTGGATGCTTGGGTTGCACACATGACGTCGATTATGAAGACTGCACATGAGCACATAGCCGCTTCCCAGACTCGCATGGCAGCACGTGCGAACCGATCGAGGATGGATCACCCATTTAAGGTCGGTGATGATGTGCTTATCGACGCCCGCCACTTACAGCTCGAAGCGGACACGCTTGGCAAGTTTCGGCATCGCTTTTTTGGCCTATGCCGCATCCTCCAGGCCGTCGGTTCTGATACGACATCTAGCTCGGTGAACTTTCGTGTGAAGCTGCCCGACTACCTACGCCAGGTTCGTGTGCATGATGTCTACCACGTCTCGTTACTGCGTCCTTACCGCAGACCGTCTGAGCATTTCGCTGGACGACCATACGAGCGCCCTCCACCCATCATGGTGGACAGCCACGAGGAGTTCCTCGTTTCAGACATCATTGGTCGCCGAGTCACCGACGACAACCCTCCCCACGTCGAGTATCTCGTACGTTGGAAGGGTTACCCTGATGAGGAGGCTACCTGGGAGCCCCTCGAGCACTTGCAGCACGCTCGCATGTTGGTGCGTGCCTATGACCGTGCTCGTCGTGCTGGGTTCACTGCTCCTCCTCAGCCCACTAACCCTCCTCCTTCTCCTCCGGCTAAGGAGACCGCTGAAGTTGAGCCTGCTCCATCTGAGGTAGACCTTGAGCAGCAGCCGGATGCTTCTGAGCGTGCACAGCGCACTCGTCGTCGTCCTGCTCGATAAGACGATTGACTCTCACTTACCTTCCCACGTCTTTGACTTCTCAGTATTCCATCCACATCAGTTTTGCTACTTCAGCTCGTCGACGCTGCGGCTCTTCCTCGACGGCATTCCGGACTTCTCATCGTGGACGTCATCGGCRRCTTCATGGACTTCATCAMGATCAGCTCTGCCTACTTCMGACGTMRCCACTCTCTTACCACTCTACCCTGTACAGCACCCTGCTTGTGTCGCATGATGGTCTCCCTTTAGCCGGGTTCCTCTGAGTTGGGCTCTCCCTTGGTATACGCATAGGCATCGGGATGGTCTCCCTTTAGCCGGGTTCCTCTGAGTTGGGCTCTCCCTTGGTATACGCATAGGCATCGGGACCGTAGCGTTGCCCTGGCTTCCCATCTTACGGATCTAGCTCCGACTTCCCTCACTTTAGGAGTCATTTGCATGATTCCCTTACCCATCATCTTTCTACCYTTCGCCRGCCCTCACGCCCTAGTTAGGCAGCMCCRCATGCTTCATCTAGGTGCGCCCARTATACCAGGCTCCCTTGTTCCCTTGCATGGTCGACCCTCCATAGCRGTCACYCCTTAGTCGAGCATTACCCSCCCTGATGGTCTAYCTGTTMGGGTCATTGGTTCTGTTCGCTCCCAGTTCCCTACCCTCATTGAGCCTGATGACATGTGTTTTCCCCTGTCACTATGTGTGGATGCCCTTAGGAGTTTTCGACCCCTAGGCTGCATTCGCCACCCTCAGAGACCATCCCATCCTTTGGTGTGCGACATACTTCTCATGTGACATCTGGTTGTATTGCTTTGTTGCTCTCAGACTGAGGCTACTGCCTCCGACGTTTCTAGGATTTAGCTGTTCTGCTTTTGTTGTTCTTAGGACTTATACACTAGTCAGTTGTTACCAGACYGAGGCTAGTGCCTCCAACATTCTAGGATCAAGTTGTCACTACTTTTTACTTTCCTAGGACATGTATGTTAGTTAGTTCCTTCTACTTTCACTTAGGCTGTTAGCTGTGACATTGCTGTTTTGTGACATTTTATATCCTAGGTTGCATCGCATGGACTCAGCATGGAGCTTGCTACGCATCCTAAATTACTTAGGTTTTCTTTTCTTTGGTAGAGTTCCGCTTCTTGGCGGAAGCATGTTTGTATCTAGGCAATCCGTCACAGGCCGAGGATCGTGTAGCGGACCTCGGGTTGGCCTGTGAGACTAGCCCCTTGGCCTCTTCTCACAGGCCTGTGTTATATTCGGGGTAGGCCAGTCCAGGCCGGTACCTCTGTCGGTACCAGCCAGTCCAGTCCAGTCCCGTCAGTCCGCTGGGGTATACCCCAGCCATTATCTGTTTCCAGTCTCATTCCTCACTTGCACATTTTGGAGTACGTGCGTTGGAGTCTTGCGCGGGGAGCTGCATTGTGCCATCTTGCTCCCCGTTCTTCCTCCATCTCCATCTCTGTCACTAGCGGATCACCACACCTGGTGGGTCCGCCACACAAACCGTCAATCCCTCCAACCAAGCCAAGGCTGGCAAATTCCAGTCTCTCCCCATACCCACCCACCGCTGGCAATCTGTCTCCATGGACTTCGTTTGTGGTCTCCCCATGGCCGACCATGGTCACGATTGCATCTATGTCATTGTCTGCCGACTTACCAAGTGCGCTCATTTCATCCCTTGTACCACCACCTGCCAAGCCAAGGACATCGCGAAACTCTTCTTTGACCACGTCACCCGCCATCACGGTCTCCCCAAAAACATTATCAGCGATCGTGACTCTACACACACCACCCCTGTACCCAGCCTAACCCCTTTCGTTGATCTTGATCTCTCGCCGTCTGATCCGCCCTTGCCTCAGCCTAGTCCTTCCCATCTGTCCTCTACCACACTCTCTGTCTCTCTTGACCAATGGTTGTGGACCTGAGTGACGCCGGTGATAAAGGATCTAATGGCAAGCACACGAGGACGAAGGCCTGATGCATCATGCTCATGGAGATAATGCAGCTGGATTGACCACCATGTTCTTTCCTTGGGCAGAATCTGGACTCACGGACTTACCGGAGCAGCGACATGTGATCTGGACCTTTGCATCAGTCTGCGATTTCCGTGCTACCGGATCGGACCTCCTTGCAGTTCATGAACCGGGCACACTCCAGCACCTGGACTTGGGACACTTGTACTCCTACTTCGCTCTCTTGCAGTTTGGACATTCGACAACTACCTATTGCAGCCGCTGAAGACCGGTTCTCTCACCTATCTTGGACCTGATCAAGACCCCCGAAAACCTCTTTCAAGACATTTTCTTGACATTTTGTTACAGATCTGAGACTTTGTTTCCCACACCCCTCATACACCCCAGCCCTTGAGCATTGAACAAACATTTTTATTTTTATTTTTCCCTCAAAACCTATAAGCTTGTAAAACATCAATAGGACTACCCTGTTACATGAACATTGCTCCCCTCATCCTTGTAAAACCTCAATAGGATTACCATGTTACTAAACATTGCTCCTCTCATCCTTGTAGAACCTTAATAGGACTACCCTGTTACATGAACATTGCTTCCCTTATCCTTGTAGAACGCCAATAGGACTTATTTGTAGAACATCAATAGTATTTCCCTGTTCCCTGTTACTTCAACCTTGCACAACCTCAACTACCCTATTCGCTGAAAATGATATCTTCACTTTTGTAGAATATCAGTAAAATTACCGTATTACTTGCATTACCCACCTTTTTTTTTTTTTCCTAACCAGTGATCGGGCCCGTCCCGTCCGTCACAGTTTTTCATTAGGCCTTTGGCAGTGGGGACGTTGCCTTCCATACGGAGGGGATAGTGTTACGAACCAGCTAGGGATCAATCCCTGGTCTGCATGCCACAAGCCCACGTGCGGCTTTGTTTTTCGTTTTCTGCTGCATCCCCGTTTTCGGCGTGGCGCCCTTTTTCGATTTCGAACCTCTGGGACCACCCCGCATTTTGGCGACACTCCCAAAATCCCCATTTTGTAGTTTCGCCCTCAGGGCCTTTCACACCCGGTCCCCGTTTGGCACGACCAACCAATATATACATCGACCACCCGATGGTCGCCCGCACCATCGGGCAACCAGTTTTCAGCTACTATGCTTGCTCTGTGTGACTTGCCCCTTTTTGCATTCGGGAATCTAAGACTTTGACTTTGTGACTCCACTACTTTGTCTGGGACCGTCAAGTCCGTCACTTGCGTAGAGTGAGTGAGTGCTCTCTCTCTCTCTCTCTCTCTCTCTCTCTCTCTCTCTCTCTCTCTCTCTCTCTCTCTCTCTCTCTCTCTCTCTCTCTCTCTCCCCGGCATGTTACACCTCGGGCACTTAGGCACGCAGGCACTCAGGCCTGAGGACGAAACCCATAACCCACGATCAGGCTGCTAGTGGCACTGGCGTGGAACAAAAAAATGTTCCAGGCCAAGGTGGTACCGACTATTTTTTTTTTGATTTCTTTTGTTTTTCTTTGTCCATGGGTCGATTTACCCCTGAACCTGGACATGTTTCTAGAGAGTTTCTATTATCCAGACTTCTAACTCTGTTAGTATTATCATCATTATTTTATTACTATTACCACTACTACTAATAAGGTTATAATTATTATTATTATCATCATTATTATTATTGTTCATCATTATTCGACTATGAAAGCCGCGCGCATGGTGCTTTATCGTTATGATAGGAAAATGGGAGAAAGACAATAGAAAGGAGCTCGGGATTGTTAGCAGATAGCAGGAACATGAGCACACAAAACAGGCGCGAAAGCATGCACGCAAAAGCGAAACAAGAACAAACAACGCGCACAAAGGTAAGGATGAACAAAGTGTATGAACGAGATCAAAGGCAAGTAAAGTGTGATTGGGAGTTAGCGATCGTGAGCGATGGCTTAGACAACAAGCAAATGCAAGCGCAGCTGGCACGAGCATAGCGGATCATGAGTGTGAGTAGTGCATGGTCATGAACTTCAGTGGAAGCAAGGGAAACACACCTATTCGAGATCCGTCCTTGCAGTCGACAATTTGGGCGGGGGGGGTTGGGATTTTGTACTGCAGTTACTAAAGGATACTCACCTTCGACCCTCGAATACAACACCCCCCAATCCTGATTCTATTGAACGGGAAAAATAGTTTGTGTGCATTCATTATAAATTTATAATCGCTACAATGTTATTAATATTATCATTATTATTTTGTTGTTATTATTATTATTATTATTATTACTGCTACAGTGCTTTAATCTCAACCATGAAGGTGGCTACGTCCGGTTGAGGAAACAGAAAGAGGGAAATAGAGCATGTGTGTGAAGTAGCGAAAGTGGAATTGTAGTCAGATTCATTTGAGAAAAGTACTAGTATGAGTGTGGATGAGAGGCGGGAGTGAAAGACTTACTGAGCGTGAAGGGAAGAGAAGTACTCACGGAGATAAAATGTTTCCACAAACTGAGAAAATACGAATAATCAGAGCGAAGCCCTGTTGTTTGCTCAATTAAGGGTGAGGGAAGTAAATTGAAGGTGTAGCTATTGGCAAAATGTTCTTTCTTTGTATTAGTTACTCCTACCAAGCTCACACTCAAACCTCTTACAGTGGGTTGAATTTGATACCAACTTAGCACATTTCTCAATCCTATAAAACAACCGAATTTCCAACATCCTATAACTCAGACACACTGTAGATTTTTTTCGATCGTAAGCTAGGAGAATCAGTTGGCTGCCCTGTTCTCTTTATAGTCCCCAAGCCTATCTGACCTATCCTGGTCTATTCCAGACTCCTGAAAACAATAGAGCTCGGTAACGTTAGTAGTTTTCTTAGGCTGTGCAGATGCGAAAAGTCGGGGTAGTTTGTGAATCTGAAGCAGTGTTATTACCCAGGTATGATATGAATTAGAAGCGGAGGGGTAAGCAACCCTCTTGTCTTTAGATGCCTCCCCCATCCATCGCCTATAACAGTAAGACTTTGGCCATAATGCCCCTTTTCAACTCCGAAAATGTAATTGGATGCACGCCCCCTGCGTCTCATTCTTTATCACATTCTTTCTCCTTTTATCACGGCATCGCCAATAAATCTCAATGGACAACCGCCCTCACATTTTTTATATATCTCGGGTGCAAAGGTTCCTTCTATTCGATTTTTTTTTTTTTTTAAAGAGCAAGTGCTCCAGTCCATTTGTGGGGAGCAGCACGTATTGGGAACCGGGCCCGGTGTCCCATATCGAATTGTACAGGTCGTTAAGAACATTTGAGGTCGTTTGAGGTCATTTGAGATACCTCGGCCATTACCCGGCTTCGGCTGAGAACAATTTGTGAACACGATAAGATTCGAAAACATAAAGAGAATCCTGATTTTCTAATGCCTATTAGGGAATTACTCATGCAATAACCTGCCACAGAGGTCCTATGAATGCTCACTACCCTCAGTTTCCCTGACAAACCCTTCTAAAACTTCCCAACACCGTCTTACTCCCTGTTGAGCTCTTCCAGGCCTCACGCCCCCACCCTGCTGGGTTACAGGGCAACACAACTCGCCCCAGCTCCGACCAACGTCATCCCAGCAGCAACCCTTGGTCGTCCCTTGGGATGCCCACCCCAAAGCATCCCCAAATCAGCAGGTTACAGGGCAACACCCCAACACCGGTCAGCGTCGTTCTGGCATCGAACGGCCACGGATCACTGAGTATAACAACATCGAAATCGCCTACGATGGATTGCTAAGAAACCCTGAAGTCCTAAGACATTCATAAGAACAACTGAGTTTTTTTAATCAGATTCTACCAAGTGAATAGAATATGTGTGTCAAAAATCACCATCAGAAATCAGATAGGTGAAACCTATTCAATCCACCTACGACCACCACTAGCATGGCTAATTTCAGCACGAACCGAAGCTCCTCCATGCCTCATGCTCCCATCAGGTTAGGTTACAGAGTTGCACCACCTTGTTCCAGCATCGGCAGCATTACTCCAGTTACGACCCCCAATGACCACTGGGACTGCCCCCGCAAACAGCCCTCCAGAGCTCTCTACCAGGCCTCACGCCCCCACTAAGCTAGGACACAGAGTTGCACCACCTGGCTTCGGCTCCGGCCAGCGTTACTCCAGCATCGGTCTTCAAGGGCCACTGACTTTTTAACCACCCCTCGCAGGATCACAGATGGCTTGCCAGATAACACATATTCCTACAACCTCCTCGAGAGGCAACCAAATGGATAGTTGTAGTAAACTGGATGATAAATTTCTTCGAGAGAGATCGCCCCTCCCTCCCCTTACCCATCCCCCCTCAGCCCTACACTGCCTCCGCCGAGGAGGGTCACCCACTCTCCCTCGGCCCCAATATAGGACCAATCCTCTGCCCCCCTTTCCCCAGGAGCACGCAGTTCCCACCTAAAGCATGCCCCCCTTGCCCATTTCCGCCTCCGCAGGGACTGCTGTTGACCCACACACAGTCCTTGCCCCAGAATAAGGCAACCCCCTATTCCGCCCCTACCCTCTTTGAGACATTCACCCCCCACCTTGTGATGCCCCTACAAGATAGAGCTCCCCCCACCCCTTTTCCACCGTTCAACCCTTCGTGAACAATCCGATGCAGCCGACTACAGTTATTGATGACACACTTACTAAAATATCATTCGCTTGGATTTTCTTGATGACGATGGACAACACAACGATAATGAGAATGATGGTGACAACCAACTCACCTGCTGATGCAGAGCAACATCTAATGAAAACAAGTTGATGATGATGATGAGAATGATGAAAATGAAAATGGAATGATGATGTTGATCATACCAAAGAGCGGCACCAACAACCTTATGATTACAAACTGATGATGATGATGATGATGATAATAGCGATGATGATGGTGATGTCGATAATGATGATGATGATGATGAAGATGACGATGATGTTGATGATATTGATGACGCAATGATGATGATGATGATGATGGTGATCAAGATGATAGCGATGATGATGGTGATGTCGATAATAATGATGATGATGATGATAAAGATGATGATGATTTTGATAATATTGATGACGCAATCATGATGATCATTATATTAATGATGGTGTTGATGGTAATGTCAGTAATGATGATGATGGTGATGAAGATGATGACGCACAACGCCCTATGATGACTAAAAGATGAGATGGTGTGAACACGAGCACCTTGGATGATAACCTAAAGATGATGATGATGATGATGATGATGATGAGCAACGTCCTATGATGACGTCAAACTTTGTCAATCGTGTTGTATGATGGAGAGATATTTGACGATGGAGATACAACAATGAGTGACGAGCAGTGCCCCTAATGCACGGTTCCTTGATAATAGTGGTGATATTAGCGCCGAACAGGAGTGAAGACATACGCCTAGATGATGATGAGCAGTACCCTGATATTGACTCGGATGATGGTGATGACGAGCAGCGCCTTGATGATGATGACAAACCATTACTATGGTGATGTTGTGATCTCTAGACGTTGGACAACCGCCAAGTGCGGTCGAGAACCACACCCTCTTCTACACCCTGTGGAGAGTGGGTGGTACACAGGTTCATACCTGTGGTGACAATCATTTCTTATCGCCCTGAAGACCAGCCCCATCATCCAGGGTCTGAAAGAAATCAAGGGGTTTGACTTTGACGGTTGTCACGGACTACAATACCCAACTATAAAAACCTCTAAAAAACAAAGGATAACAGAGGATCTCCATTTTTTATAAAAAACATAATTTATTTAACCCTTACGCTTGGTCACAGTAAGCCGCGCGAGACACTCAAGACATATGTATTTATATATAGCGAGAGGGTTATCATTATGTGACGATCACTTCTCACAATCACAATGAGACTCCTCTCAGCCATATACATGTATAATCTTCGCAGACAGTCAAATCCAAAGTCCGAAACACCAAACATACTTGCAATCACATCAAGGATTCAATCAAAAGTCCACGCACGACACGAGGTCAACTTCAACCATTTTCTGCGCTCACACCCCTTGCTTTAGCCATACAAACCTCAACCTTAACGCACCCTTCCATCAATAGAACACTCAGTACCTTTGTTAAACGACCATTCAATAAGGTCCGGGTAAAAACACAATGAAACATTTCAAACCACAGGGCTACAACCTTTATGTTGAGTGGCAAGAGTGAATTTGGAGTTGAATCGTAAACCGACGAATCGGCAACTGACCTGTTGGCAGTGATAACAGAAGATGATCCTTGTATGATCAAGCTGAATCTAGCCCAAATCCTGAATCAATCGATCACGAAAACCTGTAACTCAAGATTAACCAATTTCAAGCTAAATTTATAAGTACATGGAGAATAATCTTCATATCACGATCTTGCTCAAAATCATTCCATTTAACTAAGCCTGAATCTACCTCTAAGCAAGTGTCAAAAGAAAGGTAGAGCCATGTCAAAATATAATCTAACTCCTTTAAATTAAGAAAATTTCGGCAGCGCTTCCCGTACGAAAAGTGTCCATAATTTATAATAACCCAAATATAAAAACAAAAATCAAACTTTAATTCTTGAAAGTCAAAATTTGTCTAACTCCCTGAATTAGTAAAAATTTGGGCAGCATCTCCTTTAGAAAGGTAGGTTTCGCAGATTTCTACTAAGTCAGATAGGAACTCAGAAGTTTAACTGACCTATTAGATTTGTAAAAATTTCGGCAACGCAACCCGTAGAGAAAGTGTTATTACAAGATGTATACAAAGCTAAGTTCATAATCTAAAATGATTTTAACATCTCAAAGTCCAATTTTGTCTCACTCCCTGAATTAACAAAAGTATGGGCAACACTCCCTTTAGAAAATGAGGTTTTCCAGTTTTTACAAAGCCAAAAAGGAAGAACAAATGGACCCTGAAAAATATAAAATCTGACTAACTCCTTGGTTTTGAAGAAATTTCGGCAGCGCTTCCCGTAGAGAAAGTGGCTTACGAAGATTTATACAAAACCAAGTATAATAAATAATCCAAAAAAATGCAGAAAATGACCTGAGTAAAATAAACTTGGCTAAGAAAATGCAGGAATTGTAACAAACTCTTATGACTCTAGCGCGGGGTGAGGAACTTCCTATCAACTGAAACTCGGACTAAGTAGTAGTCACACTCAGTCTCATGCAGGCCAAACCACAAACGTAAATACTCTCACAAATCCAAAGTCAATTTATCAAACAATAATTCATAGTCTCTCAATGATTTATCACTTTATACCCAGCTTACATAAGGCATAAAGCTAGACCACCCAAACTTATGAAACATGTCTAGCTCGGCCATAGAGTAATACACATACACATGGCACAACAACTTTTCTATTCTTTGGGCATATGATTAGGTAACCCTAGTCACCATGAGCTATTTAAGTATCCCAACTTTATATACTTATCTGCACTTCTTTTGAGGAAGCATACAACTGCACCGATCATTTTTAACTCAAGATTCAGTTTGGCCCTTTGTATCACAAATTTATTCTTAATTAATACTCTCTTCAGTTGGTGATATAATCAGATCACCCGAACTTGTGAAACCCTGCTTGACTAGACTGTTCATAAGTAGGATAGTAATAAAGTATAGTCAAGTTATAGGTTTATAGTCTTTTGGTTATAACGTGTGCGTTGCGTTGGACAAAAATCACCCCAACTTATGGAACATATTTTGGTACTCAACCTCATTCATTTCTCTTAAAACCAAAGCAGGAAGAGGTTGAGCCACCCAAACTTATGGAACATGCTCAGATCTTCTCGTTCAGAAACTAAGGAAACTGAAAGAAACCCAAATTAAACAAGGCGACTAAGCTACCCAAACTTACAGAATATGCGTGGTCCCTGAAAAATCATTCACAGTGAGCCCTCACAAGTCAAAACAACCAGACCACCTAAACTTATGGAACATGTCTGGTTCTTCAGGCAATTCAAAGTAAACATATCACCGAGTCTCTCCAAGCTTATGGAGACGTGCCCAACCTTTGGTTGATCCAGTCAGACACAAGCAATACAACCTTTCTCCCATCCTTCCCCCCAGATGCAATCTCACAATCTGTTTTCAGTTAAACAATAAAACTGAAACTGACATTGCACATACATTCCTTTACTTCATTTGGTTTTGTCCTGAAAGACAAACGTAAAATTAAAGTAAAGGTGCACTCAATATACTCAGTCAAAACAGAGCAAGGAATACAGATAGGGGTTAAAACAGGGTTTATAAAGGAAAAACAATGGTTACCTTTCAATTCCCTGCCTCCAGAACTCATCCTGAGTTCTGGTAGAGCTCCCTCAATCGGTGGGTGAACTCCCCACAGAGTCTTGCTGCGGTCCTACGGGTTGCAATCCGGCCTGCCGTATTCCTCTCGGAACCGGGACTAGACTTGGAGTAAGAATGACAGAAGGAGAGGTTTCAGACGTTCGAGATACAAGAGGGAAACAAACTCAACTCCCAGGAGAGGGCCTTATTGTTTTTCATCGCGTGAGGGCCCCGCAATGGCGGCCAAACTGCGCAGCATAGCCTGGTCAACTGCCGTCAAACTACAAACTGTTGATTTTTCAGGCGATCCTCCAACTCGCAGCGATAATCCCCACTCTTTTTTAAATCACTCGGCCACTTCCTTAACCTCCACCGTTGTTTTACCTCTAATTTAGAACGTAGCTACGCAACTCCTAAAAGGGTTGCATTCAAAGATAGAGTACACCGCATCAGACTCCACCTAGAATACAAGCGGAAAGCACAACCGCTCCGCGTGTTGGGCAGCTGCACCACGGGTGCACACCACAAACCCAACAATGAACTACGGGTGCACAACCAATGCACAACATGATTCAATTAGACGCACTGATCACGATAACCCTCAATGACAACGTTGACCTCAAACTGTATGTCAATCCAAAGAGTGCAGGTTGATTATCGAAGACTTGGATTGCATATGGCTGAAGCAGTCACTATTCTAAGTACAACAATCCACCGTTTAATAATTAGTGATTATGAAATGAGACCTTACCACAGCGATTGGCAGCACGGCAGCAACTCACAAATACACAATAGCCGCAACAGTAAGCTTTGTGGCATGCAGCGAACAACCAGTCCGCACGGTCAGCGGCCCCGTGGGCTTGCCAATTATATATCCTTACATCATCATTATAATCTCTCTCTCTTGCTCACGCTGCTCATCCCTTACCTGTCCGTCACCAAACTGTATAAAAGGCATTGATCTTCCCCTCAAACCGTGGAAAGATGCTTGTATTTTTCGAAGGCGGTAACCTACTCCCAACTCCATCTACTATCTTCGGTCCGGTAAACCAAGTACGTGTTGCTCAAATATTCTCCAAAACGTATAGGACGAGCACGTGCCTTTCCTGCTAAAAAGCAGACAGGTGCACTGTTTTAGGCTACTCAATGTTGTGTCACTCCGGCAACTGTCGTCTGTCCCTCATAGGTAAGCTCCTCGTTTCTTCTCTCATCTTAACACCCGGGTGGTTAAACCAAAGTTAGTCTTTGACTCATCGAGGTTTGTCTTTCTCTTCCCGTCCTGCCTCAAGCGTTGTTCAAAGTCGTTGAATGCGAGGGTAGTCCGAATGAATCCTTTCCGATTTTCGAGTCAGATTCGATGAGGGGTGAAAGACAAAACGAACGAAATAAAAATGAACAGGAAACATCTAAACATCAAGCAAATGACCTATATTGGGCATAGTCATAACCAGAGATTCACCCATTTATCTACAGAATGTGCCGAATGAGAACGAATCTTCCGCTAGATTAAGAGAAGATACATCCCCATATCCCCTACGCAACCTCTACTAGCCAGACCGGCCAAACCGTTGTCCGAAAATAAAATTTGGTGTGACCAGATTCTTCGGTATATCCCAAAACATTAGTCTAGTGTCTTTTCTCCCTCGTTTTCATCAACAAATGAGTGAGATATACTTTTTAAGGTTCCGAAGTCATCTTTTTTTTACTCGTTGACTCCTCCTCGCACGGCTCTTTCTATTATTCTCCCGTTCTATTAACTTTCTATTCAATCTAACATCATATTCAGGTTTGCCCAACGTTAAAACCCCCGAAACGAATCCTAGTTCACCCGATTGCATTAAGAATCGGGCCAGCTATACAGCGTTCAGTTCCGACATATCCATCGTCGTCGTTATTCTACATGGTGCTTTTCTCCACAAACTCATAATTTACTAATCTAGTGGACGAACTAACCCTACCAGTCAACTCGCCTACTCTCAACACCCCCGTCCATCTCCTTCCTCACACTTTGTTTCATCAGGAAACGAGTGCGGTATCAGTTTCCTCCTCCCGCCATGTCAAATATCCTTATTGCCCAACGTATCTGGCGGGGCCCGCATCCAGGTGCAATCTTTGTCTTCAACCCGCCTCTCTTCTCCACGTCCGGTTTCATCCTTCTCCTTGCCGCCGTTTGCTCATTTCCCCCCCCTCCCCGGCGCGCCTGTCTCGTTGTAGCGTGCAGTTTTACATCCGTGAGAGATTCGACAACAAACTTCGACGAAGATCGGCTATTAGATGGATTGATAGACTTTGCCCCTATTCCCAAGATTTGCCGGATGATTTTGCGCACCAATATGACTATGCCCTACTTTGAGCAGTGCCCCCGCCTCCTTCACACACTCTTCTGAGTTTCCCCTAGCCCGGCCTCGTTCAATCAGGCTCCGCCACCCCTTCTGCCTATGAGTAGATAAGCCCCTCCCCACCTTCTCGTAGCAGGTTGCGGAGCCGTAGGTGTGGGTCTGTTATATACCCGAGAGCCGGCCTAGGTGAAACGGCCCGGTGCAGATCTTTATGGTAGTAGCAAGTACTCAAACGACAACTCTGAACACCAAAGTCCACGAGACTGGGCGCGGTGCCCTTTTTGTGGTTTTTGCTGCTGGGTCCTAGGTTGCTCCACCCAGATGCAGATTGCCGCTCTCCAGATTCCAGCGGGCGTACTCACTCTCAAAACTCCCGCGATGGATTTCCAGACGATAAACCGAGTACCTACTTTGGGACCACCGCACCTAGTTTCTTTCCTTTTGTGGACCGATCTCCCGTCGGTTTGCATGCACGTCGGGCTCCTCGATTTGTTTCTCAAGACAAACAAGGTAGGAAAGATTTCTTCAGCATGCCGAACATGCGAGAACCCGTGGGTCAACTATAGGGGACGACGCTCAAGGTCTTCGATTGTCGTGATGGCCTCTAAATCCGGCGCCGCGTCTGAGTCATGGAGCGCCGACGCATAAAAATAATACAACAATAAAATTAATGAAATACTTAGTACTTTTAATCGTTAGAATATAATGGACTGAGAAAAAAAAGGAGACCGCTAGCACCGGTCTGACGCCGCCGACGACAAAACCAAGGGGGATAGCCCCGCCAGGCCCTCCAAGCTATTATGATGTTCCTGTGCCGTCGTCGCTCGGTCTCGATCCCTGAATCTCCCGCATGAAAATCGTACATTGTAACCGGTAGTGCTAGGTCCAAGGTTGAGCCCAGTACTACCGGACACCTATATAAGGGGATACTGTGCGACGCGCGGATCTATCGGAACGTTTCAAAAGTTGCATTGTTGTCGTTGCCATCCTTCGTTCGTACGCATAGGTCACACTTAAGCACATCAATCAAACGAGACATAATCTTTATAATCCTAGTTTAATCCGGAAAAGAAAAATCTAGCCAGTAACTACGCCGACTTTCACAATCATCAATCACAAAGAGATCACGCGCGCCTTAAGTCTGCGCGCCCACAGACTCTCTACTCTAGTCAACCATTCAACCTAATGTAAACTACAGACGTAGTCGCACCTCGCGCGGTATACTTAAACTTTTAAACCAATTTATTTTCGGTTGTCTGAAAAAAAACAGGGCGGATAATTTTGTAAGGGTATTCACATCGACACCGGCTATATGAAGTGCGACTGCGAGAGAGAAGGAGAACAGGGCGGAGGGAATGCGGCAGACGCAAGAAGGAAGGAGTGCGGAGGCAGTGAGCGGGTGATAAGGAATCAAAACAACGGACACAAAGCGTAGGTAGAGGGGGTAGGGATGGACCAGGTGAACCTGGCCCGGATCTTCGCCCGGGTACATTCGGAGAAAGGGTATTAAAAAGCAACGATGGGAAGAACGAGCGGATGAGTTATGGTAGGAGTGAAAAGCCCGCCCGATTCTTGATGAAATCGGGCGGGAAAAGAAATGGTTCTGGGTTTTTTATGATGGGCGAATCCAAATATGGTGTCAGTTTTGGTAGAAAGTTAGTAGGTTAGGAGGCAGGAAAGAAAGTCGGTGCATGAAGATATGGCGCGAGTAGAGATAGGGAGAGTGTCGAATTGAGACTAACACTCGATTCCTTGTGGAATCAGCCAGGAGAAAAACTGAAGTAGGGGTTTTAGGCTATGGCGACCTCGAATCCGCGCTTAATTTGAGGGGAAAGTTAGTACAAAAATGAGAGGTAGGAGGGGAAAACAGTGCGCCGGGATATGGAGGCACCGAGGAAGAAGAAGAGGGAAGTAGTCATGTCGTGGTCCGTTCTGAATGAATTAGTCGAGGGGAAGAATATCAGCGAGGGGTAGAGAAAATTAGCACCAGGGATGAGGAGAAGATTACTTGGTAATGATGAGCGGGAAGGGGTGAGGGATGGTGACGAGACTTATATTTGTCGAAGCCGCCTCCGCACTGTTGGCAAGCGCGGTTGTCACCTCGACGCTTCTACAGTATCTGTCGAGGGGACCCCAATCCTGCCCATGCAGAAGTTTATAGTCAATGGACAATGTATCGTCCCGTATTCTAGCGGGAGATTCATCCGCATGAAGCACCTTCGGTAAGTCAAGCGGAGCATGTAGCAGTAGAGTAGGATACGCAGAGAGTGAGAGAGAGAGAGAGAGAGAGAGACAGAGAGAGACAGAGACCACTTACCTTGTCGGGTTATGCCTGGAGTAGAACAGGCGCTGCAGCCCGTGGGTGTATATCCCCATGTTCCAGCGGAAGACCCATTCTGAGTTTGCCCACTACGACGTTCGAAATAGCGAGGGGCGGGCCGCGAACGTTAGAGGTTTGCCTAAAGGTCGATGCGTTGCTCGTCCATCGATGGTTGGTAGAAGGAGGGGATGTAAAGCGGTGTCGCGCGCGGAGGTCCCGCGCCCCGATGGGGAGCGCTGAATCTCACGGTCGTGTCACGCAGGATTTTACCTTTGAAGAACAGCTAGTCACCACTCCGACCGTGCGCGCGTGCTATACCTCTCGCGACGCCCTGCGACAGGTCGTGACGTCGCGAGGTACAACTCACCTCTACCCGAGGGGTTGTCACCACCCTCTGGTAAGCGTATCCCTGCTGAGCTACCGGCCCACATGCGAAGGCTTTTACATGCCTTTGTAGAGGTAGGTCGGCTGAGGGCGTTTTCTCGATCGTCGTAGCATACGTATACGCGCGGTTGAACGCCTAAGACTGACCCGTTTACGTGTCAGGTACCGGGGTGTTCATCTCCCGAACCGACTTACTGTTCAGGTCAACTTGACTGACGATCTATCGCGCATACTAATCTTCTAATTTATCTGCACATAACCCATAACTTATGTATGTTATAAAATTATTTCAGAGTGATACAAACATAATGAATACATTTCAAAAGTTGGGACTGTAGAGGCAAGGATATGTCTTTTACATTTTTACACAAACAGAGGCAAACATAAGAATGAACAGAGTTTAACTTTCGAAAGAGAAAACAATCAATAGGCTCTTTGCCTTTCAAGCAAACATCATGACCAAAGGTAGGCTCATGGCCTGTGAAATATGCATCAGAATAAAAAAATAGGCTCATGGCCTTGCCAATTGTCCTAATCTATTCAGCATCAAGGAGTAGAGTCGAAACATCCAAACCAAATGTACAAAGGTTACGAGTCGACGAAATGTTTGAGTCGAGGCTCAGCATAAGTTCAGCAATGCGAATAGAGTGAATATCACGTGGTTGATCTTCTTACTGACTTGCAAACAAGTGTCAATCACATCACACAATCCTAGCAGAGTCAACCATTCATTCACTCCTACATACATTACACTTATGCTTCCAAACCTTTCAGCCAGACATTTCCTTTTCGACTTAGTTATTTAAGGACCTCTTTTGACCAAACACAGACCCTTTAGACAATCACCCGAAAGAGAAATGTCATTTACTGCAAGGGTTTATGCAAAGTGTGGGTGTAGAGGGTGAGTGAGGGTTGAGTTGGCGAACCAACCTGTTACCATAAGGCAACAGCATACAGTCTTGCATAGACTCATAACGAGTCTCCTTGATTAAGATGACCTGCAATCACACACAGGTCACAGGGTCTCAATACCTCCCTCACTATCGCTCTACACGAAGTTCAGCGATGTGAATTTCAATTTTATCGGTGGACTATAATATAGTCCGATCAAAGGTAAGTATGAAGTAAGAAGACTCTGACAGAAGACTTCACCTCAAACTTACTCAAGCAGTAGGATAACTCAGACATGAGTATCCTACCCCTTGTTTTAGTCTAACTGGTTTAGACTTAGACAGACCATGGGATGACCCGCACAGGAGTACCCCATTTTCAGTCTGTCAACCTAACTATCTAAGATATGTACACACATAGAGACGAGTAATAGGATGTTCCTCACCCTGGAGCCTTATCCTGTCACCCGTCCTACATCCATACATCAATCAATCAACACTCACACTTGCTCTAGGCCAGCGTGCACGAAGGTGATCACGGCGCTAGCTAGGAACGGGGTTCACATGCACACGTCTGATTACTCTGGCAATCAGATCAGAACAAAGGTATAGGTAATGAAACAACAACAAATAATAATAATAATAGTAATAATAATAAAAAATAATAATAATAACAATAATAATAATAAGGAATATGAACGATCGCAATACACAGAAGTCTAGGCTACAATCAGTCATACAGAAGTTCAGATAATCATGTAACGAGTATAGAGTTGAATTGCCCCAAGAGTCCATTCAAATGAGAGCGCCTACTTTCAAACCCTTCTGGTCATGTCCTTGCAGTACTCGAAGCCACCCTGTTGTCCTACTGCCCCCGTTGTACTATTGCGCCCCACTATACGGTTGTGCCTCACACCACTCAACACCTACGAGCGCACCCCAACCCAGCTTGCGCACGCGCAGATACTTGCGCAGCGTTGCAGCAGCGTGTCTGCTTTGCTTGCCTAGGCTAGAATGCCTTGGACTGGCTGACTCCCTTCCTATATGGGAGGTGCTGCTGTAGCTGGACTGTTTGGGCCTGGCCGCGGAAGTTGCTAGTAGCTTCCAGTCGGGCCCTAGTGTGTGCGCCCAGGCTCGTTTCAAGAGTTGAGGGTCTGGGCCCAGTGCAGTTGGGCACACCTAAGGCATTCTGGGCCCTTAATGCTTGTTGCATTTGCATTGGCCATCGGGGCGGACATGACGATATTGCTGCATTCTCATTTGGTTTGCGGCCACTTAGTTATGCGTCAGCCCTACACTGCGTGTGCCCAGGGCGCAACAACCCACATCCGGGCTCGGACGTCTGACGTAGCTGCTTCTTCTGCAAGAGCCGAGGGCGAGGCCCACGATGCAGTCTGTAGACAAGCGGTCAAATGGGCATCCCTGCACAGTCCGGTCTGCAGTACCCAGTCCGGGTCGCTCTCCATCAAGTCAGCAAGTACCATGCGGGACTGTGGGCCTAGCGAGGCAGTTGCTGCAGCGGATGTCGTCGCGTGTGCCGCTGTTGTCATTGCTAACGTGTGCCCAATTCTTGCTGCTACCTCCGTGTCTGTCCGTCAGTCTGTTTTGCCTGTCTGTTTGTTGCTGTCTGTTTTTGTCTGTATTTGTCTGTATGTCTGTGTCTGTCTATACGTCTGTGTCTGTCTGTCTGTCTGGGTCTGTCTGTCAGTGTCTGTCGATGCCTGTCTATCCATCTGTCTGTCTGTTTATCCGCCTGTGGCTGTACGTTTGCTTGTCCGTCTGTCAACAGAGCCTGATGCAGGCAAAACTCGTGAGACAGAGAACCTTCGTAGCCCACAGTCTAAATGCAGCGGAACCGCCACATAATACGATTTGTTACTGTATGCAGAATGTCGAGACCACAGCGTGGGGATACGACAGGCACAAGCCTGCATTCCAACAAGCCGACTGGATGACAGACCCACCCTCAGGACACCGTCGGCGGATGCATCAAGCATTCCAGCAATTTTTCGCCCTTGCAGACGGTAAGCAGTCGGAGCAGAAATAATAACAATAATAATAATGATAAAAAAAAAAAAAAAAAAATAATAATAATAATAATAATAATAATAACAATAATAATAATTGTATACTACCTACCTTTTTAGTCAAGTACATGTGGAGGCGACTGGAAGTCGGCAGTCAAGGTGGGAGTTCCTTTTCTTCTCTCTATCCCTGCGAGTGTCCATCTGAAGGTGGCCCTGGCTCGTGACGAATAGGTGAAGCTCCGACCAAACAGTCCGACACAGTAATGCTTTTCTTTGCGGAGTTGTATGTAGCGGATATGACGGCACTCACCCTCACACATACGCACACAGACACATCTCAACATGAAAACACTCATACACAGATAGAATGCCTGCCTATCCAAACCACGGTTGTACTGCAAAGACTTGTCCAGTGCATTGCTCATCCTCTCTCCCTCTTCCTCTCTCTCTGTGTATCTTTCTCTGTCAAAACTCTGTGTGTGTGTGTGTTTCTGTCTGTCTGTCTCTCCCTTTCTTTTCTTTACTTCCTCTCCTTTTTCTCATCGTTCTTCTCCTTCTTCTCCCTCTTCTCTTTCTTCCAGTTTTCCTTCTCCCTTTCTCTGCATGTTTCCTCCATTTCTTTTAGATGATGAGGTTCAATGAACTTCTCACAGCACCCCCGACAGCAAACCCCTGAGACTACCGCGGTCCAGACACTACACCGGACCATTCAATCGGTAGGAGTAACAGGTGGTGTGTACAAAGGGCAGGGACGTAATCAGTATGAACTGATTACTCTACTGCGATGAGTATGAGTGGGAACGACATACAAAAAGGCAAGTTGCGTAATCACACAGACGTTCAAGTAGTAGTGTACAGGCAGAGAGCACAAATGCACCGAGGAACCATCCATATTGAGCAATACAATGAAGTAGTGAGTCAGTGTTCAAGTCCGTAGGTCATACCATCAAAATATCCAAAGTCGATCTCTCTGTCTGGCGCCCTGCGCCCAGCCTGCTCTACTCGACTATCCTACCTGCAGCCGGTGCACGCAACAGGCTCACTTGGACTCTCGAAGACCAATGTACATGACTGTCAACACCCTAGCCGACCTCTCTTCATGAACCAGGTACGTATCTCGTCACCCTCAATCAAACCTTGATAATCTCACTCTCGCCTCCTTCCCGGCGACCACCGATTCGCCCACATCAACCCTTACTGCTTTAATCCAAATGCAATAATAAATAATCAATAATAATAACAAAATAATAATAATAATAATAATAATAATAATAATGCAAAAAAAAAAAATGATAGCGAACTTCCAGAAACCAAGCAGCATCATGCACATGAGACGAGATAATCGTGCCCTCAAACCAAAAGCAGAATTGCATCACAAGTTTCACCAGATAAGAGCCCACCAAACGCTCATAATTGATAATGCTGGAATAGTCTTATCATGATCATCAACGAACAACCAATGTTGATATCCTATATGGCGCTCGGCGCCCAGATTACATGTGGCAGATCCTATCTATCCTATACTACGCTGCCGAAAAATGACGTCAACAGCATTCCTAAGCGCGAGCAGATCTCGGTCAATGCTGTTCGCCTCAAGCACCAGGTATGTCTCCCGTAACAATCACAACCTCGATCGCCAACTCATAGATGCCACATGCACCCCTCTTCATGTTTCTCATCTTGTTTTCTCGAACGTGCATGTCATTAATCGGAACTTGACAGTAATAGACATAGTAATACTAATACTACTACTACTACTACTAATAATAATAATATAGTGATAATACATGTATACAAGCTACCTTTCAGGTCCGGTGAAATCGAAGAGAGAGTGTGTTGCGTTCGGGAGGATCGGTGCGCTACAGTACCGGCAACGACCGACAACAACAGGTAAGTTTCTCTCTCTCTCCCACACACACACACACACACACACACACACACACACGCACACGCACCTTCGCACATACACATACATACATTCTCATGCTCTCACACACATTCGCATGTACACAGATACATGCGCACTCACACACTAAAGCTTGTCTCCCTCCTACTCTCTCTCCCTCCCCTTCTTCCTTGTCTTCTTCCTCTTCTTCTCCCTCCTCTTCTCCTTCTCCTTCTCCTCCTTCCTCTTCTTCTTGCGCACTCCTTTTAGGCTCTCTACTACCCCCCCCTTAAAAAAAAAAAGGTTCAGCTGCGTACGCTGTCGCCGTTTCAATAACGCACTTTTTCACGCTTCTCTCTGCGACCCCACAAAAAAAAAAAAAAGGAGTTTAGCTGCGTACC
>BFEA01000217.1:1841200-1861200 GCA_003427395.1 Chara braunii
TGGGGACCAACTCACGCAGATGTGCATACATCAAACATCGTCTTCACACTCAATGGACACAGTTGCCACACACGAGACAAAGGTAGATAAGAATAGGACCAAGACCYGTCACTTATATTATCAAAAATTATGATTACAATGAGTTCACAGTTCCCTGAGTCAACGCGCTTCAGCGCAATACTAATCCCACATCAGATACATCAATGCCACCTTCGTCACTTGCTTCTAGCTCAGGTAAGTGTCCTCCATAACCAGACCTTGAAAGAACACTCTCTCTGTCTTAGTCCCTTCCTCTCACGATGCATGCACACTCTTCTCTCACGAGGATCTACTCTGAATGTCACTCATAGCTATCTACACTAACCCTGCTAAGTCTACACTAATCTGCTGGGCAGCGATGGCTGCTTTCCTCCAGCGCCCAGCCTTCTTCTTCCCTCAGCGCATCTCCTTCTTCCAGCGCTGCTTCTGCCTGACTAGCGCACAAGTGCACCAGCACTTCCACGCATTGAATGCCAGTGGAGATCTGCGTGGAAATGAGGCTGGCAGCTCCTTAAGTAGTGCTGGCCTCTCCCCGTTGGGTCTGCATTGTCTCAATTCGGCCTGTCCTCTTGTCCCAGACCCTGCATTGCATGTGTCCCAGAGCATTCCCAATGAAAAGCAACTGCTGTGGAGGCCCTTTGGCCTGGATACGAATTTTGAAGTCTGGATCTGGACTGCCCCCATGACTCAGACCAAAAACTGGGACATAACTGTTGACTTCCTTTTGAATAGTCACATCTAGACGAACAGACACACTTACTGTCCGAACAGACATCAGCATTGCATATACAGACGCAACTTCTCTTCTTTACACGAACAGGCACAATGGCTGCTCGTACAGACACACCTTATTCATGACCTACACAACTGCTGGCGAACAGGTAAGTCTTTTGACAATGCCCTTTGCTTCAGGATGTGCCCGTTGGTAGAGAACTTGGACTCTTGACCTGCTTTTCACGTTTCTGAGCCCTGGCGAGATACCTTTTCAGGCTGCTTTATTTTTACATGGCCCACGTTGCTTAGTTACAAGGCCTGAGGCCTACATTGGGTGAAAAAGGCCCTTTCATTCTTCTTCTTCTTCTTCTCCCTTGCGCCCCCGCTCCTTCTCCCTTCCACGCGCGGTGTCTCCTTTTCTCCCCGACGGAGTTTTCCTCCCATGCACCACGCGAAGTTCTCCGTGGTCGTTCACGATGGTCACTGCAGTCGCTGCCATCGAGACGAGCCCTTCATCAGTCGCTGCCATCGAGACGAGCCCTTCATCCTCTTCCCGGCATACTGTGCAGGGTCGAATGTCGAGAAGTCCCGGGGATTGAATCTACCAATCCCCCGGTTGTAGTGAAAAATTCGATTAGTTTTCATACGAGAGTGGCGGAAAAGGAAAAACCCAAACAAACAACAATAGAAATCTTTAAAAAATCGTAAAGAAAAGAAAATAAATAAGAATTTTTTTTGAATATGACAAAACCGAAATCTAATTTTCTAACTACCCTGTTGTGCCATCTGTCGTGCCCTCGTTTTCAAACGAGGCTAACTACAACAACTAACTCTAACTAACCTATGATCTTGAGTCAAGGGTTCAAGTCCCCGCCAGCCATCCGCGGGGCTAAAGTTAAGCTCCTTGCAAAAAGGAGCTATTTCAGGCCGGGGAAGATTCTCTAACTTAACAGTCTTCCCCTGAAACCTACCAAGCTAGCTCCTTCTTCAAGTTAAATAAAAGCCGCTCAAGTATATGTAGAGTATCAGGCTCAACCCCCCCAGTGCGCACGTACGCTTGCCGGCCTGCATGCCTGTCTGAGTGCTTGTCGGCTTGAGTGTATGTGTGACCCGCAAGGGTCACTAGTTAATCAGAAGGCCCAAAGGGCCGGTACTTAGCCGTTGCCGTGACATTGAAGGTCACAGCGGGGAAAACACCCAAGTGGCGGGGAACAGAGGTCCGCGACACTTAAGAGCAGCGAGAAACACTCAAGTAGCAGGTAGGTCAGTATCACACCAAGTGTAGGTAGACGTGCCGAGTACTCGAGGTCGAGCAGAAGAAGACAAAACTTGATTTTTTTTTTATTTTTTTTTTTTATTTTTTTTTTTTTAAAGCCTAGTACCGGTAGGTAGGAGGGTACCAGCACAAATCTCAGTGCGTGTCGTAACTGTACCCGACACAACACTAATCTAATCAACCCTTTGACCTTCTCGGTCAGAGGTATTACTACTGGTCATAACCATCACAACGCGCGTCATAACAATGCGCGAGCATACGCTCGAAATTTTCTCAACGATTCGCCCCGGCCTCAATGGCCGAGGAAATCGCTTCAAGTGTCACGCCAAAGCGTGCACACCCTTTTCATTCCAGACCGGCTCCGTCATGGTAGCCGATGTTATCGTTGTGTCAAATGCAAAAGCATGGCCAAATACCCTTGTAAGGGTATTTGGTCCGACAGCGGTACTCACCTCGAACGACTGTCAATGTGAGATGAACCGAATGATGAACTGTGACACCAAGCTGTACACCACTGGAAACGGTAGGGTCATCTGAGGGTGTATTGCCTAGTAAACTGCAGCAGTTTGGAAGAAGGTTTTTAGTGTGTGGCGGACTGAATCGTAAGTTGTCTGTATTGTGGAGTTTCCGGCTCGGCTAGGCTGTGCCTATACGAAACGGTGCTATTAGGATGCTACTCTCGCGTTCCATTGTTAATTTCGACATTTTGTTTTTTTGCGATTGAACAACCACATCTAGGCTTCCGTTAGACACCGTTGTATACTACTATCTGGATGTTGTAAGCCGCTACGTTTCCCTTGAAATACACTGCGCCCTTGTTGTGTGTCATTGTGTTTTACTCTTTTGCACTGCACCTTGGTTGTTTCTTCGGCTATTGTTGGGAACTACTGTTAGGCTTATTGCTGCGAGTCTGGAAGGTCGTCAGAGAATCAACAATAGGCAGTTTACCTTAGCTTGACCAAGCTGCAGGGCATTTTGGTTGTCATTGCGGGGCCCTCAAGCGAGTGAAGGAACCAAGACCCTCTTATACGAGTTTGAGAACACTCTTATTGGATCTGAGAGTCCCAAACCTATCTCCTTCTGCCCTTCTCACTCTAAGTCTAATCTTGTTATGAGAGGAAGGCGGCAGGCGGGATTACAACTCATAGGACCGCATTAAGACTTTGTGGGGAGTCAACCCACCGATTGCGGGAGCTCTGATGGAACTTATGAGGAGTTCTGAAGGCAGGGAACTGAAAAGTAACCATTGTCTTCCTTTTATAAACCTTGTTATAACCTATATGCATATTTTTTGCTATGTTTGACTTAGTATAATGCGTGCACCCTTATATTGACTTTGAGTTTGACTTTCATGACTTAATCCAGATCAAGTAAGAGAATGAGTATGCAATGTCAGTTTCAGTTTTATTGTCTGGTTGAAAGCAGATTGTGGGATTGCATATGGGGGAAGGATGCGAGGGAGGCAGTATTGCTTGTGTTTGATTGGGTCAACCAACGGCTGGGCAAGTCTCTATAAGTTTGGGGAGGTCCAGTGCTATGTTTATTTTTAAATTGTCAGGAAAACCAAACATGTTTCATAAGTTTGGGTGGTCTGGTTGCTCTAACTTGCGAGGGTTGTTTCTGGTTGACTTTTTGGGGACCATGCATTGTCCCATAAGTTAGGGTGGCTTGGTTGCCTTGCTTATTTTGGGTTTTCTCAGTTTCTTTTGGTTCTGAATGAGGGGGTCTGAGCATATTTCATAAGTGTGGGTGGCTCAACCTCTTCCTGTTTCACCAATAAGAGAATAAATCAGGCGGAGGACCAGATATGTTTCATAAGTTTGGGTGGTCTTGGTCCAATGCCACGCACATGCTGGAAGCAAAAGGTTATAACTTGGCTATATTTTACTATTACTTTATATATGAACTGGCTAGTCAGACATTGTTTCATAAGTTTGGGTGGTCGGACTATAGTTTCTCACAAACTGAAAAAAAAATATCAATTAAGAAGAAACTTGTGGTAAGGAGGGGCAGGCTGAACCTCGAGCTAAAGATGATCGACTCAGTCATATGCTACCTTAAAAGACTAAGCGCAGATAATTATATAAAATTTAGATACTTAAACACTTCAGGGCAACTAGGGTGACCCAGTCACACGCCCAAGGAAGATAAAAGTTGTTGTGCCTTTTGTTTGTGTATACTCAATGGTTGAGCTAAACATGTTCCATAAGTTTGGGTGGTCTAGCTTTATGCCTTATGTAAGCTGGGTATAAGGGACAAATCATTGAAAGACTATGAACTATTGTTTGACAAGGTTGACTTTGGGCTGGTGAGAGTACTTACCTTTATGATTTGGTATTGATTGTGGCTAAGTGAGATTATTACTTCGTCTGAGTTTCAGGAGATAGGAAGTTGCTTTAGCTACTTGTCATGTGCTAGAGCTAAAGGAATTAGTTTCAATTCCTGCATTTTCTAAGTTAAGTTTATTTTACTTAGGTTAATTCTCGCATTTTCTGAGATCATTTCCTATACTTGGTTTTGTATAAATCTTCGTAAGGAGTTAGACAAAATTCAGTTTATCGAAATTTTATATATGAATTAGTAAAAATTCGAGAAGTCTCATTTTTTGAAGGGAATGATGCCCAAATTTTTACTAATTCAAGGAGTTAGACAAAATTGGACCTTGAGAAGTCAAAGTTATTTTAAGTTCTGAACTTAGTTTTATATGAATCTCGGAAGTCTTCTTTTGTAATGGGAGTATTGCCCAAATTTTTACAGATCTAAGGAGTTAGTTAAATTTTGTCTTAGTTGAACTTGAGTTTTGTTTTGAGCTCGCGTCTGACTTGGTATAAATCTGGGAAGTCTTCGTTTATAAAAGGACTGCTGCCCAAATTTTTATTAATTCAGGGAATTAGACAAAATTTGACTTTCTAAAAATCAGGGAATATTTCAGTCTTTATATTCAAGTTAGCATAAATTCTGAAAAGACACTTTTCGTACGGGAAGCGCTGCCGAAATTTTTCTAGTTTAAGGGAGATAGGTTATATTTTGACAGGTGGCGATTTTGGCGATCCACTCTGTATAAAAGAGAATTTGTCAAAAATCTACATTTCCTTGTGCACTTACTTAGAGATAAGTTTAGGCTTTGTTAAGTAGAATGATTTTTGAACAAGATCGTGATATGAGAATTATTCTCCATTAACTTATATGTTTAGTTTTTTTGGGATTGGTCTGTCTTTTGTCACAGGTCCTTTTGATCGCTTGATTCAGGATTTGAACTAGATTCAACTTAATCCCACGAGGATCATCTTCTGTTGTCACTTACAACAGTTTGGTTGTCGATTCGTCGGTTTACAACTCGACTTCATGCCAAACTCGCTACCAAACTGTTGTAAGTGATAACAAAAGATTAGGTGTGTCATTGTGTTGTTTGTTCTGTGTTGTTCTATATGTGCGTGTGTCTGTGTGTGTGCTCTATTTTTATTGTCAGTAGTGTAGTGTACGTGTGGTGAGTGAGATACGTATTAGTCGATCGACGACGAGCCGCGCTTGGGACTTCAGCCCCCCAGTGCGCCGGTTCGTGTGCGGGTCTGATAGAGGCGTGGGACCGCGCATACCCCCTATGCTACGACGGACGAGAAACGCCCTCGGCTGGTCCACCTCTGCGATTGCAACTGATTAACTTTCGTACTGCAGACTGGTAGCTCGGTGGGGATACGCCCATCGAAGGGAGGTGACAACTATCGTAAGGTGGAGGTAAGTCGTGCTTCGCATTGGCCCTATTTTGTCGTAAGGGCTCGTGAGAGGTATGGCTGGCGCACTTGGTCGGAGCGGCTTGCGGAAGCTTCATGTGTATTTGTGACGATGATTAGACCTACTCCTGCGTGATGCGGCCGGGAGGGTCCCACTCTGCGAGGCGTGGGACCGATGCTCTCGACAACGTGAGTTAGAGGCCCTCTTCTACAGGCTTAGTCGGCGAGTGATTTCATCTCCACTGGTCCAGCCCGTGCCAAGACCGAGTCTCTGCGTCACTCTTTTCGCTCCCTACCTCTGAGTTACAGTCCAGACCTTGTTGTTCCTTCTCGGTGGCTCATGTCGAAGTCCCCGACTCATGATAGGCGATAGTTACTTCGAGTCGGACGGTGATATGGTCTCATCTAAGCCTTCTCCCAGCCCTGTTGTTAGCCTCTATTATAGTCGCCTGCAATTTCTTATCTCCCCTTATTTCTTCCTCTTTGTCTTCTTCAACGTTAATTTTTACTCTTGCTTTGTTGCCATCGAAGGTTCAAAATCGTCGTGATTCAGGGTCCTTCACCTTACATTAAAGCCCAAAGCGCAAGGAGTCTCTAGGACTCTGGCCTATAGCCCTTGAACCATTTTCGACACACCGTAGACACACTTTTTCAGATTAGTTATAACTTATCATTGTCAACAATAAACCAGGCACCCTCACGCAAGTCGTAGTGATCTGAGTACCTCACTACTTCGTCGTACTATCCCAACCTTCACATACGTACAACAAGAAGCACGCACAAACTGTCCAATAGCTGAGTTGCCTAACAGCTACTCATTTATAAGATTTCAAAAGCACAAAGTATCCTGTGTTCTAAACAAGATATAAGGAGTCCACATTAGATAAACAAAATCAGAATAACATTAGCATAATAATTTTAAATATATAAAAAAAGAAAAAGAAAAGAAGACACCTAAAGCTCGTTGCTAAAACATAGCCCTACGGTCCACGTCCGCTGTCTTTTCACGATGGTCCCATAACAGGGTAACGAACGACGCCTTCCTCCCTTTAAAGAGGACGATTGAGCTGCCACTAGTGGGTACCCATGTCCGATGCCAAGGAGGGGGCTCATGAGCTTCCTACCAAAGCGGACGCGGGTGCTCCGATTTTGGGGGCGTACAGCGCGGTGCTTAGTAGAACGTGTCTGCGGTAAAAAACGTGAAAGGTCAGTCAGTCGAGACCGCCCATTTATAATCAATTTTTAAACCCGAACCGTTCGTTCCTCCACAAAGTGATATAAGGGGAACTAAATCAAGAAAATTAATTACCTTAAAGTAAAGGAAAATAATTCTTATTCGAAATTGAGTCATTGGTTATGGTTGTGACTCTTGTTGAACAAGGATGAAGATGACGTTTCATTTTCTCTTTTCTTTTATTTTATTTTATTCTTCTCTGATTTTCTCTTGCTTTGATTACGACCGTTGTCAGAGTGCTTATCCCATAACTCAACTTGAAGGAACTCAACGCGCAGTATAAAAAACCACGTCGGTCCCTCTACCTTCGAGTCCCCGGGCAAGCTCGGCGGCGACCATAAGTCGGTCATACTCTGCTGTACAACAGGGCGCAGAGCCTGCATGGACCAAAGGAAAGCTCGGTGGCGCACCCTTCCCTTTTTGCTAGTGGAGGCGCCCGCTGAGACTGGTCCAAGAATCGGTAGAGCCATCAGTCATGCGCATGCAGTCCGCCTGGCACCCCATAATGTGACCCATGGGCAAAATAGACTATGCTCGCAGTTAAGTAAAACCGCCCGTGAGAATGTTGTGTCTGCTACACCACAGAGGGACAACACACCGCGCCCTCCGACAGCACGTGCGGCGGTCTTGGCGTTGGCGCTTACACGAATGTGTCGTGACGACGCTCTCCTTTTTAGCCACGTGTACGGTGCTGCTGCTTTTCCCGTTGTTTCTCATCTTTAAGCTCCGAAAATGGCCAAAATCTCATTATCTGAATTACACAATTTTTTCACACTTGTGGGATAGGGTGGGTGGGAGCGGGAACTGTTCCTGCTCTCATACTAGTTTGATGGACCCGTCAGGATGGCGGTTCATCAGGATCAAGACGAAGGGGATGAGGATGAGGGAAATGGACTCGGAAATGAGCTGGAAGGGACAATGCAGCTCCGACGCAGACTTAACACGCACGTACTCCAAACTGTGCAAATGAAGAATGAGTGGAAAACAGACTGCAGTTGGGGTATACCCCCAACGGACTGACCAGACTAAACTAGATTGGACTGGTATGGACAGTGGTACCGGGAAGGACTGGACTAAACTGAATGAACACATGGTATGTGCGGTCAGGTCATGACCTAGTCGGACAGGCCGAACTGGCAAAAAAGCCAGATAGCCCTGGCTCTAGGCCAGGGCAGCCATAGGCACGCTGCAGCTGGGGTATACCCCCAGCAGACTGACTGGACTAGACTAGACTGGAATAGTACGAACAGTGGAACCAGACAGGACTGGATTGAATATCCATATGGCCCGGATATTAGACCAACGGCTTGGTCCTACAGGTCGCATAGGCAAATAGGCAGATAGCCCTGGTTGTAGGCCAGGGCAGCCAGGAGCCCCCTGCAATGCCACCCTGAAAAGTGGATCCTCGAGCTCCCTTTGAATAAAGATGATTTGGTTTGGAAATCTTTTGAGCTCAAGGATTTGTTATGGGAGTGTTTCCAGTGATTGACTTACCGTGAGGGCAGGGTTGCGCAACCCGAAGTTTGTTTGTTGATGTATATGGGGAAGGGTAAGGTAGTGATTATGTTGTGTTTATGGTTTGCCATGTTCCCTATGTACAACTCCAAGAGTGTGTGTATGGGGTCCTGACTTGTGCTTGATTTTCGATTTTCATGCGACGCTGGACCCGATCTCCAGCAGGTGCGGCTCCCCACTAATAGATAGGAGTATTCTGTCGTAAGTCCACTATAAAGCGATGCTTATATCACCTGCTCTACTGGGCTGAGGCGGAACTCTTTAGGGGAGGGGGAGGAAAGTTCGTGTGTGTGTGCATGTGTGTATATGTGCGTGTGCGTGTATGTGTGTATGTGTGTATGTGTATATGTGTGTGTGTGTGAGAGAGAGAGAAAGAGAGAAAGAGAGAGAGAGACGCGGAGTACAAGGGCGGACGCTAACCTTACAAAAAAAAAGAGGTCATGTCGTATTTGAATACAAAAGTTTTTTCTTTTCCGAATTCAAATAGAAAAGGTATGTCTTGTATTCAAATACAATGCGTATCCAATGTATTCGAAGGGCCCTGTTATTCGAGAAAAGTGGGCCCATGCTGTTTCGATTTTGAAATGTTCAACTCAATGATCGCGGCCTCCTTGGTCTCCTACTGGCAACTACCGGTCCTCCGCAAGCAACAATTGTCGGTTCCCCATGAATTGCCCCCCCCCAACAAACGCACCCTGACGGGTTGGCACGGCTGTGCAGCCTGTAGTTTGTTTGTGGGTGTGGTTGGCGAAAGGTAATGTAGTGATTATGTTGTGTCTATATTTTGTCATATTCGCTATATACAACTCCAAGAGTGTGTGTGGGCGGGGTCCCAGCTGGTGCTTTATTCACGATGGTCATGGGATGTTGGACTCGGTTTTGAGCAAGTGTCGCACCCCACTAATAGACAAGAACATTCTATCGTAAGTCCACTATAGGGGGATGCTCGTATCACCTCCTCTAGTGGGCTGAAGCGGAACTTTTTTTTTTGGGGGGGGGGGAGTGTGTGTGTGTGTGCACGTGTGTATGTGAGAGAAAGTGGGTGTGTATGTGTGTGTGCGTGTGTGTGTCTGAGAGAGAAAGAGAGAGTTGCTTCTCTGGCAAGCTCGCACGGGAAAAGTGTTGTTTCGACATAGGCCCAACACGCCATTTCAAACTTCCCTGACAGCGGGTGCCCTTTCCGTTTCACCTGGGTGCAGTGCACTGTGGCCCCCATCCCCCCCCAAACCAAAAATACCCTGCAAACAAGAAATGTCTCTGAAAGATGAACCTTGAAAGCTTCTAGAGGCATAAAACGCAGCATAAAACGCAACCATGACGAGCTGCGAACGTCCCCGGCCTCCGTTGCCCTTTCGATTCTACTTGTTCCCAGTCCGCTGCCCCCCCCCTCAAACCAACAATGGCCCCCAAAGAAATGCCCTGAAAACTTCCAGAGGAATAAAACGCACGCAACCCTGACTGGCTGTGAACTTTAGGGGCATTTTTGTGCTGGGAGGGTTTTTACATTTCCATTTAGGATTTCATCAACGACGACCAAATCGAATAGCGTCCTCGGGAGTGTCTAAGGGCCTACTCACACTAGTGCCTCTTATAACAAAATAATTAAAATTTGATGGTTGGGTCAGTCGCACGAGGCAGGGAAAGTGGCAAAAGCAGCAAACGGGGTATCAAATGTTAGCGGTCTAGTGGACCACGGGGAAGGGCATATTGCTACCACCTCTAGAGTTGGTAGCAGGTTTTTTTTTCAGTTGGAGAGTTTGTGAAAGGAAATTTGAAACGAACTTTGTTGAAAAAGAGAAAGTTGAAGGGTTTGGACCTCGGGTTATGTGACCACACGAGGCACCATTTTTTTTTTTTAATGAAGATATTGCTTTATTTCCATATAATAAATTGAGATCGGAAAAACCTTGACATTTTAACCCGGAGGAAAAACTGGAGCCAATATCCAGCTTAGGCTTGTGCTGGAAACTGGATACAGCGTCCCATAAAGCAACATTTCAAAAAGGAAGTAACTGGACTAAAAATAAATAAAACAGAAAGAAATGCGAAAAACCAACCCAGCTTAGGCTAGTGCTGGAAACCGGGTCCAACGTCCCATCAAGCACTACTTTGAAATCAAGAAACCGTTGAACTAAAAGGAGCTAAATAAAGAGTAAATAGTAATCAAACCTTTTTGGCCCAAGGCGAATCTCACCTATCCAGGGCAAGTCACACTCAAGTGACAGGATACATGGTGTTTTAACAGACAATCCGCCAAGATGAAATTGCCCTCAGCGGTGATTGAGGTACTTACAATCTTGTGCGTCTAGGTTTTTGTGAACCAAATCAGCCCTTTTGAGCACCAATCTGTCAGAATAGTAATTCAGATTTCAGAGAGGATTCTATTGAGCACGCGTTTGAGATTGTGTCTTTCATCTTTAAACAACAATTGATTTTTTCGCCACCATATGGCTTCTAAGATCACTCCTCTGCAGGTGTTGGCAATGTACTTGGAGCTACACAAAAGTGGGTCCGGTCCATCTTGAATGCCTTAAAGGATAAATCTTTCAGACGAAACGTTGTCTTCTAGGCTCGTTGGCCTCCATCTCTCCTTCCACCATTCTCATATTATCACTTAGTGGGGGCAATGCATCCATAGATGTGGGCAGATTCTCATGCCCAGTTATAACCCGCACCGTTTCAGAGATCAGCATACCTTGGGATCTCAACCATACTGTTGTTGTTGTGACATGCATGGATCTCCGGAAGTTCTACATTTATGAGTCAAGAGTTGTTTGTACCTGTATTTCAGAGAGCCTTTTTCTAACTGACACAATCGACATTTTTTTCATTATGGGTCTTTGCGCATTTACCCTATTTTTTAGTTTGTAACTAGACAGCGGGGTAGATGCGGAGTGCATTAGATCATGGACAGGAATTGCTTCACCCATACAAGAGTGGTTTATTCCTCATGGATTCTATCACCAATGGAAGGAGTTTGCATATCTGCTTATTATTGATTCGAACTTCCATAACCAAAACTTATTCTCATTCCTTTGTTTGGAGGATTAGGAAGTCCTCGCAGTATTTCAGAGATACCTCCAAGTTGCGGCTACGTTGAATATGTCATTTTTGGGCTTTTGTGCCAAGCCTCAGGTCCGATTTCAACACTTTCCTAAATGTCCCGCTCTCCATTGGGTCTCGGAGTCAGGTCCATGGACCCCAATTAGAGGCAGGTTGAAGCGCTGCGATCAAGTGTGTTGGGATGACTTGCTTTACTTTGACGAAATTGGGTTCTATGTTGTGTATTCTTGGCAATAGGGATCGCAATTCCTCAATAGAAATCCAACCACTTTGATGAGAGTCTCAAATATCTCTAAATTGGATGTTGCCTCCTTTAGTTTAAACCCTTTCAAAGGAACTTGGACTAGTGTCCGCTCGCAACAGCGAACGATCTGGGAGCTTAATCATGCCATTTTAAAAAAGAATCTAATTCAGGATTTGTGTTTTAGAGACCGAAAAAATAATCTTGATAGGACGGACCCTATTCCATGCATAAAGAATGTTTTTCTAAATCGTTGATTTTATCTAACGATTACAATACGATTTGATGAAAAGACATAGCCAGACGTGAGAAGGGTGGGACAGATCTCATTCTCTCATGAGAATGAACTTTTTAAACACTTTCCAGGTATTATTCCTTGTTTCCAACATAGTACGCGTTGACCATGTTGACAGGAGCCTAGGATGCCTAGGCACCCTTAGTCCCTTGAGAAACATATTGCGTCTCAGGCCACCTTGCTCAGGAAACCTTGCAGGTCTGATGCCGAGAGTTTCCATAGATAACGTGCTGCAACATATTTGATTATGCGATAGGCCTCTTATCCCAATAGGTGGACTGTTAATGGAAACAACAGTATGAAGAATGCGTCAGAAAATATTACCAAGATCCGAAACAGGGACAGTCTGAAGTTGTCAGCCCACCCCATGATCCTTGTCGTTACTTTTTCTACCAAGATGGAGTTATGGGAGGTGGAGCAGTTCGTCAATGGAAGATGGATCCTCAATAACCTGTCTGAGTTGTTGGACGAGACCTTTTTTAGGCCCCAATCTACGCATGTATCATACGGGTTCGGGAGGAGGTATGAGGATTCGTCCCAATTGATGGATGTCTCGGAAAGCGAACAGTAATTATCTGAGACTGATCTCAGTGTTGTGAACGATACAAAGTTTTTCGACCATGCGATTGTAAGGTCATCCGTCATAGCTCCTCCGTTCCGTAGGACGGAATGGGGAATGTTGAGGGTCGTAATAGCATCGTTTTTTTCTGATATTGTTAATAAAACTTCCAATTGCAACGCAAACAACAAGAGGGCGAGGGGGCAGCCCTTTCTTAGAGATCGAGTGAGCAGGAAGCTCGAGAAGAGGCGGTCGGTCACTATGACCACCGATGCGGCTTGTATACATAGCCTTTACCCAAGCACTGAAACCTTGAACAAAGCCCATTTTGGCCACAGATGTAAAGACAAAAGACCATCCAACTTTATCGTAGGCCTTCTTCATGTCAATAAGGAGGATGACCACGTTTACTTTCGCTTCGACCAAAATTTCTAACGCCTGGATCGTAGAGAGAATGTTATCGAAAATTGATCGGCCTCTTACAAAGGCCCCTTGTTCCATTCCCACGAGTTCTGGTAGGACGTCGGTTAGTCTCAAGGCCAAGGCTTTTGCCAGAATCTTGTAAGCAACATCTTGCACTAAAATGGGCCGGTAATTTCTCACTTCTCTTTTGTTTTTTTTTTGTATAGGAGTGAGATCACCTCCATAAGCCAACCCTTTGGTAGAGAACTAGAAGTGGGTACATTGTTGAAGATTTGGCAGAGGAACGATGCGAAAGCATCTCATGCGCTAAGAAAAAGTTCAATAGGCATGTCATTTATACCTGCGCATTTTCCAGCGACCATTTTCTTGGCAGCCTGGAAAAGGTTCTGGGTGGTAAATGGCGCCTTCAGGGCATCCCTTGTTCTTGGTGGGACTGAGGCAAAAAGACCATCCCAAAAATCAGAGATGAGGGAAAGGTATGAGTCATGAGCTTCTAGGGGTCTCCTAGTGGAGACTATGTCCATGAAGTAGTCTTTCGCATATCTACACATGTCCTCAGTGTTGGTAGCCAAAAGTTCTTGATGGTTGAAAGGGTGCTCTAATTCCGTGAGGGATGACTTTGCTTGTCTAAGGATAAGGGTCCAAAATGTTTTATTTGTCATCCTGTCGTACCCTACTAATCCTCTGATTTTGAGTCAATGAAGTCAATCCTCCTGCTGTTTAAGCTTAAAGGCTTTAAGGAGAGCAATATTTTTCATCTGTTTCTTTTACCATTAATAGTCAAAACGAATTTTTATGCAGGTTATTCTCTGCATCGGCTATGGTCTTTCAGGTGTAGGTCTTTCCCAATTCCTATTGGCAGCCTTCATTCTTGAGAAATTTTTAAGCGTTGTCGTGAGAATGCATTATCATGTCTCTGCCCAGGCCTGCTCCTCGCAAAACAGGTCTTTGGCCTCCATCCATATATTCATTCGGTCTTTTACCAAGTTCGACGTACCTGGTCCTTTAGGATTCTCGTGTTGGGGCAAAAAAAAGGTATTACTGTCTCAAATATATCCTTGACCAATATATCCATAAATATCGGATAATGGTCTGATAGATGCTCATTAATAAGGTCGCACCAAGAGCAGCGATCCCAAGCCATCCCTCTCACTAAAATAAAATCTAACCTCCTACTGGGTGGGATGGCCTGGCGGGATGGTTTGGGTGCGTACCACGTTTGCCCTGGGGTTTTGGGGTTTAGAGTTCTGAACATATCGATCATGCTTTGGGCCTTGATAAAAGAGGAGAGCATTAAGGCATCTTGACGGATGGGGGTTGGGTGAGGGGAGTCTATACCAGGGTTGAGGGTCAAATTTCAGTCCCCTGCTACAATTAGATTTTCGACGTCTAGGATAAAGTCGGTAGCGAAGCGAAAAAATTCGAGCGATCTGTGTAGTCTAGTAGGGCGTACACAAACATCACCACCCAGTCTTCCTTTCCCATTGCTAACTTGACCCAAATTCATCTACCCCCTGGGTCATGATATGTATCCAGGACCTTCACTTCCACATCCTTGTGAATGAAGGTTGTCACTACGCCTTTAGACTCATCCGCTAGCGCCCAAAATTGGGGACCTGGTCACCATCTGTTGTTGGCTAGGCTACCAGAGTGGCCCGGGGTCACTTGTCCACTCAAGCAAAAAAAAAATTAAAATCTAAAAATAAAAAATATTTTTAGATTTTATTTATTATTATTAATTTTGTGAAGCATTTCGATGTGACCCTGAGGCAACGATTGTTCATTTTATTTTTATGCATAACATAGTTTGTTTTTGGATTTTTTTTTTTGGAGAGGGGGGGAACCTTCGTTGGTCCCTGCACGGGCTAGCCACCCGAGACCCGGGCGGCCCGACTGGTAGCCTAGGTTATTGGCTATTTTATCAGCATTTAATTTCCCCCCCTATATATAGACAATATGTGGATTCTCCTTATGTGCCAATGTGAGAAACCTTTGGCATTTTAAGGAGAGATGGTTAATGGGGGGCCAAATATTCAACATTTTCGTTGGCAATTTCAGTGCGAAATTCATCAAAAAGTTAAAAAACACACGATATAGGTCCACAGTGCAAGCATCAAAAAACAAAACAGGAAAAAAAAACGGAAAAAAAAAAAAAGCACTATAAAACTCTAACACAAAAACACTGCCCGAGTTAAAATGAAGCATCTAATGAATTCAACGAAATGCCAACTTTTTCATTATTGATCCAAACATGTCAAAACTGGACACATGACGTACCCTAAAACACGAGATCCTGACGACGGATGAAATCTCCATATCCTGAAAGCTTGGCTTTTAATTTCCAACTCAATCGGACTCTTTTCTCCTTGGATTACCTCATTTCCCCCCTTGTTGCCTGACCCTTCCTCCCTGCCTTTTCCTCTGTCTTATTCTTTGGTCTCCGACGAGTAATGTGAAGAGGAGGCGACACTTTTGTCCTCTCCTTTAATAACATTCATATGTTTTTAATTCTCTAGGAAGGGTGTTGGTTACTCTTGTCCTTAGTGGGTCGATGAATTTTAATCTTTGACCCCGAGGTACGAAAGGTGATTTCAACGTTTTTGTCTTTGTTAACAATTGTTTTGTCTAGCAAAGGTCATTAAGTTATGCGACCTCATCCTTAGAAATAACATGTTCACATCCTTATTTTCCTCCTTAAAGGGATTATTTTTAGAGTTGGCTGGTTTGTCTTTTCCAATTTTATTTTCTTGAAAACCGAGGGGTACGAATAATTTTTCGGCAACATACCGGACAATCGATCCTTTGCGCTATTGGACTTGTCCTTTATTACAACTTCCTTGAAAGATTTATTACGTGCAACATACTTGGAATTGATTGGATAATTTTCATAATCTTCTGAGTGAAAGTAACGACAACATTTTTTGCAGCAAAGAGAATCTGTGCATGCAATATTCAGATCTACCCAGCCATCCTCCTTCAAATCGATAATTAAATGTTGCTTATACTATATTCGGGCCGCCTTTTCCATATCAAATCTCACATTCCACTAATCTGGGAAGATCGAATCTGCAAACGTCTTGTGCACTTTAGTGATTTACCAAAGGCTTTTTGGATTGCACCTTTCATGTGTGGCAAGATTGATATAAGTACTTGAATAGCCTTGACCCAAAAGTAACAGAGTTTTTTAGCTTCATTCCATTCATATAATTCATTTTCGTTCATCCAGGCTCGAAACTTGATTGTGTATTTCTTGTCATCCAACTCGACAGAATCAGAATTTGTCCTGATCATCCAAGTGGCAATCTCCTTAGCGCTTGCCATGTAGGTGACGAGGTTTTTCCCATCGTAGCGAAAAACCCCTCTCTTCGGGGCAATCAACATAAAAAAATTGGTATTTTTATGATTCAAGTTTGACTCCTTTCTTATCGAAGTTCTTCAGTATATCAACAGTTGTTCTTGTGTTGTTATGGAAGCAATCCCTATTTTCATCAGGAAGTCAATTAAACCAACATTGGTCCTGCAATTAGTCTGGGGGCATCACGAAGAACAACAAAAGCTCTACATTGAAACTTTGTTGGTCCAACGTTGAAAAATATGTTGGACCATTGTTGGTCTTTTGTTGAACTCTTGTTGAACTCTTGTTGAACTCTTGTTGAACTTTTGTTGAAAAATTGTTGAACTCTTGATGATCAACATTGGTGTGTATTTTCAAAAAAAAAAATATGAAAACAAACATTTGTTTTATCATTAAGTCTGTCATTTTTGTGTATTGATGTTGCTCCTATTCATGTTTTCATTTTTTGATGTCCACCTGTAATTATGGACAATGACGAATGACAAAAAATATATATAAATTTTGAATCACATGTATTTTCGGGTTTTTAATTTTTTCGCAGACCCTAAGATATGTTAACAATCGCTTGATGTCTCTAGTATTACATTTTTTGTGAGTTATGAAACGACTGCAGGTTTTAGAGCACAACTTGATAGAGACTATTTCTTCATACATTGACTCTCTCTCTCTCTCTCTCTCTATCTCTCTCTTTTTTTTTTTTTTTTTTTAATAATCACCCAGGGCAATCAATGCTGGCAGGCAGTAGCTCTCTTTCACATCGCAGTCATATTTCAATTTCCTAGACGAAACTTTTGTATTGTAAATGAGACGCTGGACCTGTTTTCCAGCAAGTAATGCTCTCTCCCAATAGATGAAGCCCTGTGTGTAAATAAATATATATATATATATTTATATATATATTGATCACGTTATATTTTTACGAGAAGGGTTGACGTCCACCTTCAGGTAGCCCTTCAAAAACAGGTAGTTGCACTTAGGGGTGCTGTGAAACATCAGTTTCTTAGTGACTGGTTACAAAGCTTTGCAAACTAACGAGAGTTCACTGAGTTCGAATCTCTTGTTCGTTGTCCACACTTCCTTGTGTGTCAACGAACTCAACAAAATAATGACAAGTCGTAGAGGACAATAAGCCTTGTAAAGGAGATAGTGGTGGTGTAAATAATTGTGCTGCCAACGATAAGAACCAATTAACACATAACATCATTCAAAAATATGACGTAACAAAACACCTTTCCTTCTTCTCTATATACAAATATATACAAAATTTGTATGGTTTGTTGTTGTCTTCTCACTGTTTACCTATTATGCACGTGTCTTACGGAGCATTTATTTTATTTTTGTCGATGTGGACTCTACTGATTAAACAAAATGGACTACAATGATAGTACAATCATGAATGCCCATATATTTTTGTTTTTTCCAACAATTTTTTTTTTCTGACTACAAAAAAAGACATGATGACTTTATCATTTCGTTGGGGATATCCTATGAAAGGGGGAAGGTAGTCGAACGTAGTTTCGTTGCGAACATTTTTTTTTTTTTTTTTTCTCTCTCTCTCTCTCTCTCTCTCTCTGATCTTGTGACTTTATCATTTCGTTGGGTATCTCCTATGAAAGGGGGAAGGTAATTGAACATTGTTTTTTTTTTTTTTTTTCTCTCTCTCTCTCTCTCTCTCTCTCTCTCTCTCTCTCTCTCTCTCTCGATCGATCGATCGATCGACTGATTGAAAAATAATCCATAATTTTTTTTTTTTTTTTTCTTGGCAACGTGTGAATTCAATAGGAAATGCACGTGTTCTCCGCAACTCTCACTCTCCTAGATACGAATAAGTTCATGACCACGTGAGTTCATGGGATCATTGTAAAGGTTGTGTTACAAAATGACTCGTGGTTGTGGACTTATTGCCTTGTCATGCTCAATTTCGTTATCACTCTCTCACTCTCTCTCTCTCTGTTTCTTTCTTTCTCTCTCTCTCTCTCTCTCAATTATTTTTTTATTTTTATTTTTTAACCCCCCTCCCTCTCCATATTTGAAGTATTATCTGTGAAACAGAATACATTCAACTTTGATAAGGTAAATATATTTAAATATATTTATATATTCATTATGAAAACTAACATTACTTTCATACACAATTTTTTTTTACCTTGACTGCAATCATGAATGTCTATATATTTTTCTCACGAATCATACATAAACAAACAAACAAATTAGAGCCATATATTTCTAAGTTTGTTGTTTTTTAGCTTGTATCCTAAAATGAAAAATATAGTATTTGCTTTGCCCGTAATTCGTGTGCCAATTTATTTTAATTATCTTTAATTGTTCACATATGATTATAATTGATTCTATGACAAATATTTTTTTAGAGGGAGGGGAGCAATAGACAAAGGTGGCGGGGGGAAGAAAAATGGGGAAAGGGGGAAGGAAGAGGGGACAGTTTCACGTCACTGTTTGTATCTCGCTCGCCTTTCTTCAATAATATTTGCGAGCATAGGTTGCTATGTATATTTAATGACTACCAAAAATACGAAGTGTTTTTGCGACTCTTTGTATTTGGAGTTTCATCCCTCCTTTCTCTCCCTCTCTCTTTCTCTCTTTTTGTATATATATATAATATACATATATATATTCAGCCTCCTGATGAGTCGGTGAAACTCCGACGAAACAATTTATCACGGCCCCTCGTTTGTTGTCCTTTTCTCTCTCTCTGCCAACGGTTTACCAGACAGTTCTGTTTGTAACGATATATATATCGTCAAATAGAACTGCCCGGTAAACCGTAGGCAGAGAGGGAGAAGAGGACAACAAACGAGGGGATATATATATATATACATATATATATATACATGTATATATATATATATGTATATATGCATCTTTGTATCTGTCTTTCTATCTCTATTAACTTCTCCGTTCGATGTTCATTTCTCTATTCCTTCCATATATCATTCTGCAACAAACGCACGATGGGGCATCCCATTTCAACCCAGAACCACTCTTTTAACTTTGTGGATATCTCTCCTCGAACTGTTGTCATACAACGGTTGCACTCCACCAAAACCTTTCACCAATATATTGAGCAAGGTCCTCTGCTGCTCATTTTTCGAGTATTGTGGCGACAATCTCTACTGTTCGCAAGTAGTCGTCCTCTGACGGGTACATCCGAGAGTCGTATGCAGAGTCGAATGCGTATGTTTTAGCGACGACCCGTATCAATTTATCCTTTATTTGTTTGCTCCATTGACTGTCAGATATAAAAATTTTTACACATGCCTTCTTTTTTTTTTAAATGTTTGTGTTCCTCATTGAAACTTCTGCATCCTCTGTTTCAATAATAAACAAGGTTGTCAAACAATTGCACGTGCAAAGTGATAATAAAGAGAGAGAGAGAGAGAGAGAGATAGGCAGTCTACAAGAAGGGAGAGATCAATGAAAACGTGCATTCCACAACCATATGACCTTTTGAACAACAATGTACACATTGTGTCCTGAACGTCATGTGGTTATGGATGAGAGAGAGAGAGAGAGAGAGAGAGAGAGAGAGAGAGAGAG
>BFEA01000217.1:1932610-1958708 GCA_003427395.1 Chara braunii
GAGAGAGAGAGAGAGAGAGAGAGAGAGAGAGAGAGAGAGAGAGAGAGAGCTGCAGCATGCAGCATGTCAGTGGCGGGAGCACAAGGGCAGGCGCTGACCTCCAACAAAAAGAAGAAGTAATTTTATCGGAATACAAGAGGTTTTTTTTCTTTTCGAAATCCGAATAGAAAGGGTACAGATTGTATTCGAATACAACGTGTAGGACCTCTGCACTGTTTCAATTTCGAAAAAGGACTACCGCATCGTTTCAATTTCGAAAAAGGACTGCGGCCTCCTCGGCCTCCTACTCGCAGCTACCGGTCCTACGCATTCCTGGCCCTTGCAAGGCCCCAAAACCTCAAATGCCCACCCTCCCGACGACCACCGATGTTGAAATTGACGTTGAACGTTGAATGTCTCAGGGGGGGAAAGCACATCCCTGACGGGCTGCGAACACAGACGCGGAAGCCCACTATACCGCAGCCTAAGGGCTGCGAATTCAACCCGGACGTGCTGGGAACACCCTTCCAACGACCATTTGGGCCAAAAGCAACGACCGAAAATGCCCCCGGTGTAACTACGGGCTGCGAACTCGGGGGTCCAAAAGCAACGACCGAAAATGCCCACGGTGTAACTACGGGCTGCGAACTCGGGGGTATTGTCTGCCGCGTGGGCGCGGGGAACGCAGGTAGCCACAGAGAGAGAGAGAGAGAGAGAGAGAGAGAGAGAGAGAGAGAGAGAGAGATTTGGCGCTCGTGCGCTCGGGTGTTCGTCTTATTTGCAAGTGAAAGAGGCGGAAGCAAGAACAATTCGCGGCTCCGGCGTGCCACGTGTGCCGTGTAGGCACCTCGCCCTCCTTTTTTTAAGGTTTCGGTCTTTACCGTCTTCGTTCATGTCAGAGCTAGACGAACTTAGGCTACCTCCTTCGTGTTCCCGCTCTACTTCGCTTGATGTTTCGCTGATTATTGTCTTTTGTCTGAAACTTCGCTGGTATTCCTTTATGGTTTCACGGCTGTGCTTGATTGATTGATGCCGTTTGTCTTGAAATTTTGTGATGCGTTGATACTCCGTATGTGTAAAGCTTTTCCAGCTCCTATCCCGTTCGAACGTCTCATGCTCGCATTTCGTTTCTGGTTGTGCTTGGGGTTTCTCTCTCTCTCCCTCTTCTCGTCGCTATTGGTTCGTCACGAATTGGACGGGTCTCTTTGTTGTGTACTGTCTTCGTGAGCACGAAGTCCGACGGTTGAATTGCCACCTGGTAGTGTGTCATTTCCGCAGGAGGATTTCCTGGAGAGAAGCTGGAGGGGTGAAGGGCGACGATTGTAATCGGAGGATCGCGGAGAGGCGGTGCGGTGTGGCGGAGAATTTGGGTGTGGATGATAAGGACATGGAGAGAGGGAAGGGTGTGGGTGGTGAAGTTTAAAGTACAAATTGTGAGGGCGTGTATGGGGTGATCGGTGTGAGGGGATGGTGTGAGTTTAATTGATGAACATGTTGTAGCGCCGACTGGGAAGTGAGAGATGGGTGAGCGGTCGGTAGAGAGAGCCAAGTGAGATATACCTTTGTTCATCCGGTCCGGTGGTTATAATTCCTCTAGGGCTTTCTTTGGTCGTGTATAGCAGCAGGGAAGAGCAGGTGACTGATGCCTCTCCTATGTCTTTTAGGTCGCGTGGGCGGTGTGAACAGGCTTCGTGGTGTTTATGGTTATGGGTCTCTTAGAATTTGGAACTTTTTGGAATATGGCTTGCCTAAGCTTGTTCTAACTTAGTATCAGAAGATGAGCGCAAGTTCGCCCCATTTGTACTGCGCGCTCTTTATGTGAGTGGTTGCGCCGCCGTTCTTCGTGTTTTGCTTCGCAAGATTTAGATGGATGTTTTGTTGGACGATGTCCCGAAGAGTTTCTCCCTGTTCGTTAGACTCGCAAGAGCCGGGTACCCGACCGAAGGCGATGCGCCTTGTGGGTTTGCAATTGTAATTGTCTCTCTCGTCGTTTTCAGGATGATGCCTGTCGTGCCGCCTCGAGCGAAACGCGCTCGCTGGATGGTGCTGACCCCTGTTGTATTATTCGTCTTGTCCTTTTGTGTCTAATTTGTCCACCATGACATGTGCGTCCCTGGTGGGAATTTCGATCCTCAACTGGGTAATGCAGATGATCTGGTCTTCGTATATACGGGTTCACGAGGTAGTGTTTGGTGCTATATCCGTCTAATGATTCCTTTTTGTCTCGTTTCTCCGCTGGGTGATTTGTGCTCTTACGCTTTAGATCGTGGTTAGTCGAGGGGAATTCTCTGCGTGTTGGTGACATCTCTGGCGATAGCTCATGTGGAAAGAATAATAAGAAGTCAAAAGTACAGAAAGACTTAATCCGAGAACTCACCAATAAAGCTACTAGTGCCTGGCAGACGCTCACTTAGCAGCTCTCCTTCAACACGGGCGCAAGGATAAAGCGACCTAGATATGCTCACGTATATTACGAGACATTCTGGTGATCGTTGCCCCACTGCTGAGAATGTAGCACGTGCTGGGATTCCATAAGGAATTAAGTCAGTTGAAGTGAGAATCAAAGGTTGGCGAAATTCCTTGGACTTCAGTCGAGAGTTTAGTCTTCAGATTCCAGATCAGGATTTACAAGGCCTTGCTTTCAAAGTGATTGTGTTTGCCTCGTTTCAAAGCAAGGGGGTGTGATATCACGAGCATTCCATCTGGCCACGTGTCTCCTCTGCTCCCTTCCTCTGGAATAATGATGATGAGGACGCGGTGATGATGATGATGATGATGATGATGATGATGATGATGAGGAGGAGGAGGAGGAGGACCATGATGATGATGGTGATGGTGATAGACAAATAAATTAGATACGTTCTATTTGTCGTCCATTGTTGCTTTGATGTTGATGATGATGATGAGGAGGAGGAGGAGGAGGGGGACCATGATGATGATGATGGTGATGGCGATAGACAAATAAATTAGATACGTTCTGTTTGTCGTCCATTGTTGCTTTGATGTTTGTGTGACTCGTGTGGCAGGGGACTGAGTGAGTTGATTTGACAGAAAGTGGATTTTTTTTCGAATTGCATTGAAGGTGGAGAAAGATGGGGATCAGATGGATTGCACGGCTGGATGCCTTCCCTAGGACGGAGGACCATCTCATGCAGAAGACGAAATCTGGTGCTGTAGGTAAGAAAAAACCGGGAAGGTGGATGTGGCGTCGTGGTTGTGAGGGGGGGGAGGGAGGGAGGGAGGGTAAGGGAATGGGATGAGAACAGATTCGGCTGGGAACTGGATCCAAAGACTTAGCATGGCGTGACAAGATAACCTGTGGTGGTCTCATATTCGGTCCCAAAAGGAACTAGAAGTGAAAGCACCAGTCTGTCTCAAGAGTTATCTTGTGCGGCGTAGCTTTGCTGCGACCCTCTGTTTCAGACACACACACACAGAGAGAGAGAGAGAGAGAGAGAGAGAGAGAGAGAGAGAGAGAGAGAGAGAGAGAGAGAGAGAGAGAGAGAGAGAGAGAGNAGAGAGAGAGAGAGAGAGAGAGAGAGAGAGAGAGAGAGAGAGAGAGAGAGAGAGAGAGAGAGAGAGAGAGAGAGAGAGAGAGAGAGAGGTGGTTATGGATGCCAGCTATGGTGGTGGGGGCAATGAGAACCTGAAAATGAAAGAAAACGTACAACAAATTACTTAAATGAGAAATCCTTTGCACGTGAGGAGCCGAAATCCTTTGGAAGTGTGGGGAGACCAAATGGTTTGTTGCAAGTGTGAGGATGTGCCCTCAAGGGGGCCCTAGACAACATGCATATGTTCTGCCGGTGGCCCCCAGCAAGGCTCGTGCCCGCCCTAAGTGAAGGCGGGCCTGAATATTCACCAGAGGTCCTTATCTCATGATTTTCCAATATGGTTCTCAGACAGTTGTAAGGCCGACATGTCACGAAGTGGCCATGGGCCATTGGAATGCAGAATTGTTGTCACATCCACCCTGCGGGCCAATGCAAGCACAGCAAACATATGGAGACTGGAAAATCTTGAGTGTGCCCAACTGAAAAGGGCCCAGGCCCTCAACTGTGGAGATGGGCCTGGGCGCAGACACGGGCCTGACCAGAAGCTACTGGAAGCTTCCACGGCCAGGCCCAGACAAACCAGCAGCAGCAACATCCCCATGTAGAAAGGAGGCCAGCCAGGCTCTGGCATTCTGGCCTAGTCAGGCAATGTGGACACGCTGCTACGATTGCGCGCTGTACGACTGCTGTCTGGCACTCGCACGGGGCGCTGCAGGGCAGCGGGGCGCTAGCGGCCATAGCCGGGCTGCAGGGCGCGAGGGGCAGGTGAGGCCGACGGTGGGTGGTCAAGGGGTGATGAGGGGAGTCGAGAGTACGTACCTGGTGTATGCTGGAGGTTGGCATTGGTGTTGACGTTATGTACATTGGTCTTCAAAGTCGAAGTGAGCCTGTTGCATGAATGTAGATAGGCTAGGTAGGATGAGTAGAGTAGGCTGGGCGCTGGGCGCCAGACAAAAGGAGGGACATTGAATACTGCGTTCGTGTGGCCTGAGGGCTTGAACATTGGCTCACGAGTTCATTATATTGCTCTTATTTGGATGGAACCTTGGTGCATTTGAGTTCTCTGCTTGTTACATGACTATCTGGACTTCTGCTCGATTTTGTAACTTGGTTTTCTGTATATCTCTCTCGCTCATATTCCTTGCAATTTGGTATCGCCTTACCTGCCGCCGGCGACATTGTTACTTGGTGTGCTGACGATGCTTCTGTGCAGTGAGAACACATCAGCGCTGGCTTTATTATGCGACACCTGGGTAGAGGGGTGAGTCGCAGGAAGGCTGTGGGTACAACGTGGCGGCGACAGCGGATGTATGTGTGATGATGAGAGCATGCTGATGTGGCATTTTGGCTGAGGTGGCACTGCATTGCGTTGTGGGTGGTACAGAAGCTACGACCGGTCATCGAAATGCACATTGGCTCAATAGGTGAGAAATCTGTGGTTGGGGCAGCTATCTCTAGGTACGTACTTTGATCCCTTACCTTATCTTCCCTCTCAATGTCTTCTTACCGTGAGGAAGTGAGTCCAACCTTGAGTGTCCTCTATTCAGTGAGGGGTTGTGAGCGCTCTACCTCGAGGGGCGACATTCTTCCCAGTGGTGCATCTGGCAGGAGAGGGTGGTGCCTCCTTAGGGCCCTGGTCGAAGCATGGGTCACGGGCACCATGCCAACCCATGAGAGTAGAGCACACATGCTTTGCTGCTTTGTCCTTTGAGCTCGTGTTGCTCTGTAGAGGGAACGTGGACTGACCAGTCCTATGCTAAACGTCTACCGGACCGTCTATGAATTGTTTCTGGCAGGATTTGATCTGAACACTGCCTGTGATCGTCGCCCTGTCTGCAACGCGAAATAATTCCTGAGGACCTTGGGGGCTGTCCTTAAACTGCCTCTTGATCAGTCAGATCAGTCAGATGTAAGGCACGTTGCACGTGAGGATAGAGAAAGGGCAGTACTGGTCATAAGCGAATTCCTGGGCACCGGGGTGGGCTGTTAATGCACACCTTAGACACGGTTGCTTGGTGATGCGGACAGGTATGTTGGATACAGGGGAAGGGAGATTCCAATTGATGCTCAACTGTAAATTACAACCATACCCATTGTGCATATATGTACTCATATGATTTATTGTTATTGTTGATTAGTTGGTGGACATACTTCTAACACCTAACATACAACTTAGATTGGTACTGAAGTGTTCCACCATAGCCAGTCCTTATCGAAGCTGCTGTGAGTGAAACTAGTCATGGTAGGAGTTGATCATGTGTACAGTTTGTGTAAATGCTGTTGATACCGCTTGAACAGTAGCCTAGGTAACTTACTGAATGTTAATTTATTTTTCGAACTCCGTCAAACACATGCTGTGGTAGGCCCCAGTGAGGGCAGTAGTGCAGAAAGTGTTTGCCTAGTTGATGAGTGGATCAGGTAGTGGGGAGGATAGATCTGTAGGAAGGAGGGTGACTCGTCAAGAATCCCTTAGGATTCCGATCGTGCATCAAGCTGTACCACCTAGGGGAAGAGGGGCTATACGAGCAGCTGAACGCTTTTGTAGGGCTACAGAAGCGGTAGCAGCAGCCGAGCAAGCGCTAGCCGCGGCAACAACAACTGCAACAGCTATGGATACTTCTGCTGCTACATCCAGTCAGATGAGCGTAGGCATGCCAACCAGTTCAAATGCCATACCAATCTCAGTGGGATCAAGCAGTACTTCTAGTCAGATGGCGGGCTCGCAGTACAGCTCGCCACCTCCACGCACTAGAGAAGCCATTGAACTCCAGCAAGTGGAGTTTATCCGCTTACGGTTAGAGAAGGAACTTAGAAAAGCTATTGAAAGAGAAACGAAGATTAGAATTAGGAAAGCTAGAGTAGAGAATAGGAGGGCAGTCAAAGCTGCTGTAGAAGGGTTAGACGACATTGTAATTGATAATAACATGAAAATTCTTAAGGCAGGTCTCTTGTCCATGCATGCATACATGGACAGCAAACTGGACGCTATTTAGGATACCCTTGACCAGATACTGAGCACCATGCAGGGAATGGGAAGGGCTTTCCAATCTCCAACATGTGGGCCTAGTTTCCGGCCTCTAGTGTTTCCATCACCGGTTTCCTCGTCGGTGATGACCAGTCCCACTATGTCTCAGTTTAGCAGTTCACCAAGTGGTACTTCAGCAGCGGCAACACAAATTGCTGCTTCTTCATCTTCTGGCCCAACGGTTGGTGCTACACAACAGAAGGTCCCACCAGCGCCGACTGAAGGCAGGCACGAAGTGCAGCAAGACATGCTGGACAACAACAACTTTGGTACCCCAAAGCTCCTTTGAAATCACCCTCAACATTCTCAGGTGATAAAAAGGATAAGGCTCTCCACACTTGGTTGAGAACGGTGCCAGTGTGGGTCAGGGCAAAGAGGATGCAGGTAGAGGAAGAGGTGATCACTGCTGCCTCGTATATTGAGGGTTCGACAATGCGATGGCTAGATGGATTAGTGGCCTCGAAAGGGTTCGTCAACCGCATGAATTATTGGGTTAAGACCCATACCTTAGAGAGCTTTATGGAATTGGTAGAAATGCGATGGCACAACCCGCAACAGGCCCAACATGCCATTGATGCGTTGACCCGGCTTGATACTAAGAAATACAAGTCTGCGCGTAAACTTACCTCTGTTGTGGAGCGTCTCATTGTCATCCTCGGCGTGCGCTGTGATCCACAGTTCCTCATGACCATGTACTTGAGATGTCTTCCCATAGACGTGAAGAACGTGCTGGTTAGTGAGGCCAATATCAAATATCACACTCTCGACTCCTTCAACAAGAAGGCCCTAGACTTAGAGGCTAGGCTAGGAGGAGCTCGACAACCCTCTATAGACGGGAGAACGAAGAAGAGTCCAGAAGAGTGGAAGAAGAAAGGTAGTCGATTGATGATGGTTGATTTTGAAGGGAATGAAATTGAGATTGATGATCATTCTGACTTAGTGGACGGTACAGAGTTTGAAGACGAGGATAGTGCTGAGGGTATGAACCTCGCTTCGTTAGTAAAGGTTAAGGCAAACGGCCGTGGCAAGGGCGGTCAATCAAAGAGTCAGGGGCAAACCCAAAACTCAAACAAGGTACCAGCTTGGGTGAGGGTGGGGGTGGAATAAAATGTATGACGAGACCACTATTTGCGAGGAGCTTGCATCAACTGCGACGAGTATGGCCATTCGCAGTTCAGATGCAAGAACGCGAAGGTAACGCAAAAGATTTCCCCGAAAGGTGGATTTGAGAACTCTTCTTCCCGTAGTGGGGCTTCTACGAGCTCTAATTTGGGAAACACATCGGACCAATAAAAGTTGTAGCTGCTTCTACTCCTGATGAAGTGGGCGATGTACCCTCCCCACTTCAAGAGTTGGTTGAAGTTGTTGACTTTTTAGTCACCCCGCAAATACATTCTGACCCAACGATCCTATGTTGGTTGGATGTGTTTGAGGCGTTAGAGGACTTGCAAAGTGAGTGGTAGGCAAGGGACCGTCGCAAGTTTTGGGTGGCTCTAAGCAAAAGTCCTAGAGGGGAGCTCTTCGTTGTGGAAGTCGGTGTAAGGTGGGACGGGGTTGAACGCTTGGGTAGATTTGTAGCCTCTACCTTAGCCAACAAAGCGCGCATGGTTGTTCATGACTACGTTAAAGACGTAGTCTGCACCTTCTATTATGGAGGTGGGGAACTTAATCATAAGATTTCGTTTCTAGTCAGCGACGAATTGCCTTTGTTAGGTATGTACTACGTCGAGGTTGCAAAGCCCTGGTTTGAGTTGGACTGAAAGGTACTTTCGGATGCACTACCAGAAGGGAGGACAGTCAGACTTGCAAAGTATAAGGCTAGCAGTCTGATGGATACTTACGGGTGTATGTGTGCATCTGCCTTCTATACTCGTTATAATCAAAACCAAGAGGAGGGTATGCACTTAGTTTTTGTCTGTAAGAAAGGGGTATGCACTTAGTTTTTGACTCTAAGAAAGGGGAGGCCTTTAAAACACCCCCAGAGATAGAAAATGTCGTCGCAAGGTACCCTGATCTGTTTGAGGAGCCTTAAGGAGTTGTAGAAAGGGAGGTTGTCCATGCCATAGAGATAGTTTGAGGGAGCAAGAAACCCAAAGGAAGATTTTATAGGATGACACCGACCGAGCTAGACGAACTTAGGCGATAACCGAAAAAATTCACAGAGAAGGGTTGGATACGGTCTAACACCTGCCCCCTCGGCTCACCAGTCCCATCTGTCTCGAAGAAGGGGGGGACACTGAGGATGTGCATTGATTATAGAGGCCTCAATGCCATTACTATGAAGAACGTAGAGCCTCTACTACGCATCGATGACCTTCTGGATAGGGTGTAGGGATGTAAGTACTTATCTAAGACTTAAAATACGACTACCATTAGATTCCCATTAGACCAGAGGATCAGCGCAACGGCATATACGAGTTTGTGGTGATGCCCTTTGGTCTTTCCAATGCGCCGGGTACGTTCCAGTACGCCACGAATAGTATATTCCATGACTACTTACATCTGGGATGGAAGCATAAATTTGCTCTAGACTTCCTCCTGCCTGAAAACTGATCTGCTGCAACTATTGGAACCATTGAATTTGGTGTCCAATATGAGAAGTTGTGGCAGCAAGTTGTTGAACACATCAAGAAATCTGAAGAAGCAATGATTGCTTATGAGAACAAACATTGATGACAATCCACGTTTCAGGTAGGGGAACATGTCTGGGTTAAGTCTAATGAGTTAGGACAGGGATTCGACATTTCTAGGAAACTAATGTCTCAATTCTTCGGTCCTTGGGAAGTCTTGGATATCGTGGGCAGTGAACTGGATGGCCCCTTGTATGTGATTCGTATCCCTGGTCACTTGCGCACGTACCCTGTGTTTCACGCCTCACAGCTTGCACCTTTCGCTGAGACACAACAGTTCCCATGAAGAAGATCAATGCTGCACCCAACCATGGATGGCCACCTGGACGTCGACGACATTTTGGAGCATAGAGACATGCCTGTTCCTAAGCTTGAGTAGAGGAAGACCGCCGAAACCCAAGAGGGAGTACCGAGTCAGATTCAGGCATCATACGGATCCAAAAGAAGACCGATGGTTCACCAGAGATGAAGTAATTGAAACAACACCTCAGATTGTGGCAGACTATGGAAAAAGGTTGAATGGGAAGTCACCTGCATAAAAGCATCTCAGCGGACTTTCGAAGCTAAGGGGGATGGACAGTGAGGAAAGTGCCCTCAGGGGGCCCTAGACAACATGCGTATGTTCTAACTGTGGCCCCCAACAAGGCTCGTGCCCGCCCTAAGTGAACGAGGGCCTGAATATTCACGAGAGGCCCTTATCTCAACATTTTTCAATATGGGTCTCAGACAATTGCTGCACGCCCGTTGGTTGAAGTGCAACCTGGTCTTAATCGTGGGCTCTTCCAGAAGAAGCAGCTGCATCAGGTAGTGAGCCCAGGACGCAGGTGGTTGCGCCTTAGGCACACGCGGTGTGAGGCCGACACATCACAAAGTGGCCATGGACCAATGAGAATGCAGCATTGTCGTCACATCCACGCTGCGGGCCAATGCAAACACACATCACGAAGTGGCCATGGACCAATGAGAATGCAGCATTGTCGTCACATCCACGCTGCGGGCCAATTCAAACACAACAAACATTCGGAGCCTGGAGAATTTTGGGTGTACCCAAGTGGAAAGGGCCCATGCCCTCAACTGTAGAGATGGGGTTGAGCGGAGACACTGAGGCTCAAACAGGAGCTACGAGAAGCTTCCATGGCCAGGCCCAGACATGCCTGCAGCAGCGACATCCCCCATATAGGGAGGAGGCCAGCCAAGCTCTGGCATTTTGGACTAGGCAGGCAATGTGTACAGGCTGCTGTGATTGCGCACAATTGTTTGCATGTGTGACTATTGGCTGGGGCGTGCGCGGGCGCTGTGTGGTGAGGGGCGCTGCAGTGCAGCGGGGCGCTAATGGCCATAGCCGGGCTGCAGGGCGGGAGGGTCAGTTGAGGGCGACGGTGGTCTTCAGGAGGAGGGGCAAGTGTGGGTGGTCAAGGAGTGATGAGGGGAATCGAGAGTACATACCTGGTGTATGTGGGAGGTGGGCATTGGTGTTGGCATCATGTACATCGGTCTTCAAAGTAGAAGTGAGCATGTTGCATGAATGTAGATAGGCTAGGTAGGACGAGTAGAGTAGGCTGGGCGCTGGGCGTCGGACAAGAGGAGCGACATTGAGTATTGCGTTGGTGTGGCCTGAGGGCTTGAACATTGGCTCATGAGTTCATTGTATTGCTCTTATTTGGATGGAATCTTGGTGCATTTGAGCTCTTTGCTTGCTATATGACTACTTGGACTTCTGCATGATTTTGCGACTTGGTTTTCTGTATAGCGCTCTCGCTCATATTCCTTGCACAAGTGCAGAGGAGGCAACAAAGCTATGAATGGAGTATAATAATCCGGTAAAGTTTGTTGTCTGCTCAATTCCCATTCCTCCATCATTTCCGTGTGTCGTTGGAGGTGGTTCTTCTCCAACTCCCATTCCCGCCATCATGTTCCTGGTCTGGGTTTTGGATCTTTTGTGCGATTGTGTGAGCTGCGTCTACCTTTACCCCTCCGATACAACACACCCTAATCATGAATGCATATGAAAACGATCTACCCCATATGTGAAGTTATGTTGAGGGTGCATTTTGTTTGAGAGGAGAGGGTAGTGGGTTTCATTTACAGAAATGAAGTGTCAGAGGAATGTTCTTTCCATTTTTGGACCTTGGACATGTTTGCCCTGGGCTGTGGTGTGTGTGTTTTCGTAATCATGAATGCATACAAAAACGATATACCCCGTATGTAAGTTTATGTTGAGGGTGCATTGTGTTTGAGAGGAGAGGGTAGTGGGTTTCATTTATAGAAATGCGGTGTCAGAGGAATGTTCTTTTTCTTTTTTGGATCCTGGACATGTTTGCCCTGGGCTGTGGTGTGTATGTTTTCCTTTCTTTATGGATGTGCGAGGCTTCAGGCCTGGGGTTGCCTCCGAGGCTGGCCGGAAAACAGTCAGACCAACCTAAGTGAAGGTGGGCCTGGTAAAGAAGCCGGGCCTCATAATAGGTCGGTAGGGGAATTTCTGGGCCTGAAAACAGGCACCAGCCCCAGTAATTGGCTGACAGGCCCAACGTCCAGTTAGTTATAGAGGCTGGGACGAGAACTCAGATCGAAGTTGGGAGGAAGCCCTGCCTACTGGGCGAAGATGCTCAGAGCAGGACAAAAGGAAGGAGCCCTTCGTGAACAACGCATTCAGGCAAGGAGTAGCTTGCTTGCGGCAGCACTGATGTGTTCCAAGATCGGAGGAGCACGACTCGAGAAGGAAGAAACAGATGTCGTGGCCTCCAGCTGGCGGCAGCAGGGCAGCAGGGTGGGGTACTGTGGAAGAGGTTGGGAAGAGTAGGAAGGTAGTGGGGACTGGTGGTGCGTACCTGGTGTTGGTGAAGGAAGCCTGTTTGAGAAGAATAAAGGAGCATTTGGTGAGTGACACGTGGACAAGAAGTGGGGTGTAGTAGGCTAGCATGAGTAGAGGAAGTAGGAAGTAAAGTAGAGCGTCCACATCACAGCAAGGCTACAATATTGTCGCTGAATTGATGAATGGAAGCAAGGAGGTGGGCTTTCTTTATCAAGAGACTTTAGCGAGTTTGCTCCTGATTGATTGGCTATCAACTTTAGTATTTTGCTTTCAACTAAGGGCAATCATGCTTGTTGCTCTATGAGTTTTTTTGGAAAATTTGTGTTCTCATTGCATGGTTCCTTGCGATTTGATATCGCAGTGGGTTTAAAGACGCGCCCCATCCTGGCTGCCGTGGCAGGTCATATAGTGCGAACACATGGGTGAAAGTTTCATGAGAAATGCGACATGGCGGTGAGAGGATATTGGCACTTGTCATTCATTGGGTTTTAGTGGCATTGTATTGTTGGTGGTTTATGAGGATTGACGGGTCATCAAATGATGCCATATATTGTGTGGTTGGCCTATTCTTCTTACCGTTAGGAAGAGCATTTTGCTTGAGAGTCAGCTGATTGTCAGGTGCCAAAGCGCACTACCTTGAGAGTCAACCTTCTTCTGGTGCATCTGGTGGGAGAAGGGCGGTGCATGGGAAGTGCGCTGGGTGGACGAAGCACATGATGTGGGACTAGAACACGCATGTGTGCACAAATCACACGTAGCTTGAGCAGCAGTATAAGCATGGTGGCCTTGGAAGGGAAGTTGTCTATGGATGCGACTCTAAATAAAACCTACTGAGTATTTAAACCTCTAGTACCTCTGCCAGTGTTGGGAAATTACAAGTTTTAGCCTATTCTCGAAGAATTCGGGGGTGGGACCTAGGGTCGGCAAGTCCCATAAATCTTAGTTTTCTTTTGCGCGCGTGTTGTCGTAGCAAACACCCTTACAAGGGTATTTGCCGTTCTTTTTAAAGGTCGCACTGGGTGCGTCCTTGATCAATGAAATGCGTTGATGAGGTAAAACCCGTCAGGGCGCTTACCTCGGCAACCTCGCTCTTGGCAAGACTCCGAGTTGAATACGACCAAATTAGGGAGTAATGTGGGGCACGCATTATTGCGTTGCACTGTGAGGTGGCCATTAGTCATCGGCAAATACTCCGAGTTGAATACGACCAAATTAGAGAGTAATGTGTTCCGGACTTCTACTCGGCTGCAATATTACTCCTACTTCAGCCTCGCTAACCCGACTTCAACTTCGAGCTTTTTATCAGTTGGACTACTTCGTTTCCCCCTCCGCCATAGAGTTCCCCTCATTCCCACGCATCCTTCACCCTCGAGCTTACCCTGCAGTTGCATGATGACCCCTATTTTCCCTACTCACGTGGGTGTGTTCGTCTGCCGCCTTTTTGCCTTACCATACGTTGCGCGCCCTCCTCTAGAGTCTACATTTTCTTTGCTCGCAGCTTTTGGCCACATGTCTATGTCGGCATAGCCCTCTTTCCTTCCAATGAGGCAGGGCAAAATCCGTGATCTGCTCCAGCTGCTTTTCCTCAGAATATTGTAACCATGATCACAATGGCACTCAGAGGAATGTATCCAACCATTTTAACGATCGAATACACGTTTCCGTTTCTTAAGGTGTCGACGCAGTTGTTATCTATCCCCGTCTTGGTGGGGATACTAAACTCACGTCCGTCCGCTCCTTGCTCATCAAGCTCAAGCACTCTTTAGTTTTCTTTTTAAAGTTCTTTTTTTTTTTTTTTTGGTACTTCTTCGCTGTCGGTCCCGGAGCCAGTTTCCGGCCTGGTCAATGGACGAAAAAACGGAGAAAAATAAAAATAAAAATAAAAATAATAGAATTGAAGAGGACGAGGATCTGCCAATGCCCTCTTGGTCTTGCCAGTCGAACCCAGGTTTGGGCCCGTCCGGCAAAACCAAGGGGGATAGTCACTTAAGACCCTCGACCCCTCAGTCTCCGCCGGTTGCACTCCTTTGCTCCATCGTCGCTTGCCAGCCTTGAACCCCAAACCCGTCGTTTGAAAGTTCAATACCGTAACCATTAGAACTAGGCCAAAGGCTACGCTAGGTAAGTGTGAACCTGCATATGAATAATCGTGGGACCGTGATTGGTCCTACCCGCACAAACCAGGCCTCCGCCTTGGCCTATTGGCCAACCTCCTGGCCGTCAAAAGATGCTGCCCGCGAGGCGCACTGAAGTCGAAGGTCGATTGTAGATACCATAACCAGGAGCTGTTGCATAAGTGTCGAGGAAGAGTAGGAGATAAAGGGGAGGTATAGGTCAGTCACGATAGCGAAAAGGAAGTCGATGGGCACGCTGAGGGCGAGACGACGCGACTGCAACAACAAGCAGATCCACACCCGCGGGTGAGAAAGAACCCGAGACAGGTACTGGTGGTGCAGGAAGGCCCATTGATGTACTATAGGGGATATTAGTGGTCGCTTAAGTAGATGGGTTAGTGTGAGGATGATAAGTGGGAGGGGAGGACGATGGAGGGAAATGATGAGCACGATTGTAAGCACGCACGAAAGTCATGGCATGCTTCACGTGCTTGAGAGGCTCCCAAGTAGACTCCTCGTCACGATAACCCTTCTAGTGAACGAGATACTCGAGGCGGGGAGGATCACCGTCGGTCATACATTGGAACACAATGTTAGAAAGAACAAAATCCTCGTGATCCTCAATGATGATAGGAGAGGGGCGAGGGTAAGAGGAGACCGTTTGAAGAGGCGCAATAGAGATACATGAAACATGTCATGTAGGTAAGCGCAGTACATGGAATCGGGGAACTTCAAGTTGAAGCTCATCGAACAGTCGTGGTTGGGTCCAACATGTGCAAGAATGGTGCATGGACCGATATATCGATGTGTGAATTTTCGAAGTGTGTTGGCTTCAGGCTGGAAGTGACGTGCGTCGACAAGAACCTCATCGCCAACTTGAAGGGATGGTCGATGCGAGAGCGATTGGTGCCAGTCGCCATACGAGCTTGGAAGTTAGCAATACTTTCACGACCCTTGCTAAGAAGCGCATCCATCTCCTTTACCCAGTCGTCGAGTGCTGGGCATTTGGTGTCGCGATGAATCTGAGATGGACGAAGAAGATCAGATGGGACACGAGGGTGATATCCTAAGTCACAATAGTAGGGGGACATGCCAATGGCAGGAAAAATAGTGTGGTTGTAAGCGATCCCTGCGTGAGCAAGGTGCAGATCCCAATCAGAGTCGTTCTCAACAAACTTCCTGAGGATACTTCCAAGAGTTTTGTTGGTGATCTCAGTCTGTCCATCTAACTGGGGGTGATAGGAGGAGGAGAAGAGGAGCTCGGAGCCATAGATCTCTTGGATCCCACGACAGAAGTGAGAAGTAAAGTAGGGATAGCGATCATAAATGATGCTAGTAGGAAGACCTTGATGAATGGCAATGCGGTTGAAGTATAGGGAGGCGATGTCTTTGGTTGAACTAGCATACTTGCAAGGGAAAAAGTGAGCATGCTTAATCAGCCGACAGACAACGACGAAGATGACATCATGGCCTCGTGGGGTAAGGGGACGAAGAGGATTCATGAAGTCCATGGAAACATAAGTCCAACGCTGCGTTGGAATGGGCAAGGGCTGAAGAAGACCGTTGGGGGGGTGGTTGGGAATGTTAGCCTCCTGGCAGATTCTGCAGGTGCAAACGTACTCCGTAGTGAAGGGACAACGGTGCTCCCAGTAGTAATGGCGGTAAAGATGGTTAAGGGTCTTGAAGACACCGAGATCACCGGGGTGCACTGGTCGTGACACTCAACGACGACCCGAATGTGGAGCTGGCGAGTAGAGGGTTCGCATAAGCAGGGAGTACGTGTTACCTTGGAGACCAAGCTGGTATAGGAGTTTAGAGGGACCGAGGTGGAAGTTAGTGATCGTCTTGCCAACTTGTAGGTCAACATAGGTGGACTAAAACTCGGGGCACTGGGTGTATGCCTGGCGGTACTCATCCAGAAAGGTGGGGTGGATGGTGGAAGCTGAAATAGCAGCAGATAGCTGATGATCCTCACACTGAAGGTCAGGGCAACGGGATAATGCATCTGCTACGCGATTGCTCTCGCCATAAATCTTCTTGATGGTGAAGTCGAACTATGAGAGGTCGCACCACCAACAAGTCTAGCGGGAAGTGAGCTTAGGCTTCGTTTGGGAGGTGGCGCAAACAGAGTTGTCCGTCAGAACGATGAAAGTGTGACCGTGCAAGTAATGACGCCACTTCTTTACGACGTAGAGCAGCGCAAGGACCTCACGCTCGTCGGCAATATAGTTACGCTTTGCGGGAAGCAGCTGTCGAGATAGATAGGCAACGAGGCACTCTCCATCGCGAGACTCGATTGTATCGTCGTCAACAATGTCAAGGAAATATGGGGGCGGGGCCCGTGAAGGGGTGGGCTCGATGGTGCAAGTTGAGCCGCAGTCGCTGGAGGTGGGGGAGGGAAGCGAGGAGTGCGAGGGCGACGAGACTCTATGGAGTTGGGAGGAGTAGACGGGGCAAGGTAGATATGAGAGAGGACGACTCCAATAGCGAAGTCCGAAGCATCCGTGGTGACGATGAATGAACGAGAGTAGTCAGGCAAGTGTAAGACTGGAGCCGACGTGATAAGCCGCTTGAGGGAGCGGAAGGCGTCCTCAAAGCTGGGGTCCAATGAAGGGGTAGACACCCTCGGGTCAGAGGAGTAAGCTGGGAAGAATGTTGCACGTAGTTTTTGAGGAAAGGACTGTAGTAGTTGGTCAAACTGAGAAAACCACGCAGGGCAGAAAGAGAGGCAGGGGTAGGCTAATCGATGATGGCCTAGATGTTCGAGTCGTCCATGTGAAGACCGTGCTAAGATACGTGATGCCGAGTAAGTCGACTTTGGGTTCAACAAAGCTGCATTTGGAAAGCTTCGCATAAAATCCGTGGTCGAGCAGTCATTGCAGGACATTGCGCAGATGGGTCTGGTGATCCTCTAAGGTACGACTGTAGATCAGGATGTCGTCAATATAGACTAGAACAGAGTCCTCAAGAAGTTCTTGGAACATATTGTTCATAGCCATCTGGAAAGTGGCGGGGCCATTACGGAGACCGAAAGGCATGACAATAAACTTGTAGTGCTCGAAACGAGAACGAAAATCAGTCTTGGGTTGGTCCTCTTCGACTACACGGATTTGGTGGTATCCGCTACGGAGATAGATCTTCGTGAAGAATTGGTGGCCAGCGAGGCGGTCAAACAGATCATCTTCGTGGTGCATGGGGTAATTGTTTTTTACCGTGTAGTGGTTGAGACGACGATAGTCAATGCAGAAGCGAAGGGTGTCGTCCCTTTTGCGATTGAAGTGGACAGGTGCATTCCATAGGGAAACACTCGGTTTGACGAAGCCCTGATGAAGCAACTCCTCAAGTTGGCGCTTGAGTTCCTGGGTTTCGGGAACTGAAAGCGGTATGGGTCACGATTTTGAATGCGATAGCTGGGCTCGAGATCGCGCATGGGAGGAATACTGTTGTAGGAGATGGATGAGGGGAAAACATCGAGATACTCATGAAGCAGGGCACCAACGCTAGGCTGCAAGGAAGAAAGAAGGGTGTCAAATTCCTTGGCAGCGACGTCGTTGGAAGTAGAGGTGGAGGGAGTCTGTGTGGGGATAGGGATTGAGGTTTATCAGTGGTAAGGGAAGCGACAAAGTGAGGTGGGCTAGCAAGGGTAGAGGAGGGTAAGGAAGCTGAGGAACCAAGAGGGTCGGGGGGCTCGGGAGGTGGTGGATCGAGCTCGACTAACTCAACATCCATATGCATGGAGTTACAAGTGAGAAGATCCGTGATGTGAACAACACAAAGTTCGACATCGGGGTGACGAAGGAAGTGGTGAAACTGGGTAGGTGACATTGATCGGGGGTGGATGAGTAGAGTCCGATTTGCCTAACAATGGAATGCGGTAACGCTTCCCATCCTTGGCGTCAAGGATGAGATCGTTGTAGGCCCAATCGGGACCAGAGTGGGCGAACTGGTGGGAATATGCATTGTCGAGAACAAGATCGTACAAGGTTTCCATGACGTCAAAGGTCCACTGGTCATGGAACCGAGGGGCCTTGCAAAGACTATGGGGCATCCTCAAGGGGAAGGCGAACGAAAGATCAGGCTCCACATAGTCGACAAAGGACTTGGCCCGATCGCCACCAAGCATGATATTGACAGTGGAAGGGTAGAGGGATGTATAGAGGGATGCCTCCTTAGCTACGCGAGGATGGATGAAGTCGCCGGTAGAGCAAACGTCCCATAGTGCGCGATACACTCTAGTAGAGGTCCCGAGGCGCAATGGAATAATTGGTAAAGTGCGATCGGGATTGTGTAGGCGTTGAGACATTGTGGACATGGTGCATTCTTTAAGGCGGAGACGTTCTTGACAGCCCTTAAGACACTCGAGGTCCAGGAAGTCAATGATATCCTTGGCTGCAATAAGGGAAGCACTGCAGCGGGCTGTGCGAAGAGCACGCTTGGTAGGAGGACGTGGAGGAGAGGGATCACGAGAGATGCTAGGCGAGGGAGGAGAAGGTATACTAGTGTCGGTAGGGTCAACCAAACATAAGGTCGGAGCAGAGTTATCGGGAAGAGTAGGAAGTGGCGCGAAGGTACAGTTGCGAGCGGGTATGCGTGCTGGGGAACGAGACATCTCGGCTAAGTGGGTGCTGCGCTGGAGGTCGAGACGAGGGGAACAGCCTGAGGGTGAGCTTGCTGTGCGAAGTGACGTTGGAGGGCGTCTGCGTACGGGCAGGTAGAGGTGGTGTGGCCAGCGAGGGGCAACAAGTATAGATGCCTCGTGCACGAAGGTAAAGATGGTCAAGCGGCTGCGAGAAAACACAAAATCCGCTGTAAGAGGTTGCTGAGGGATCGAAAAGTGTGCCCTCGAGGACGAGGACTGACGACGAAGGAAGGCATAGAAGGCCCGGGCAAGGTGGTCGTCTTGGGATGAGACATCGTCATCGACGGGGGAGGGGGAGTCAAGTCCCTGATTGGGATTGCTCGCAGAATTGTCTGAGGCGATGCCGTCGTTCCCCAACACGCAGGATTGTCTGTGTGTTCGAACCACAACCATACCTGCAATCACATCAAAGATCAACAAAAGTCCACGCACTATACGGGGTCGACTTCAACCATTCTCGATGCTCATGCCCCTTGCTTTAGCCATACAAACCTCACTCTTGTGCAACTCCCAAAAATAAATACTCGGTACTTCTGTTAAATGACCATTCAATAAAGTCCGGGTAAAAACACAATGAAACAATTCAACCCACAGGGCTAAAGCCTTTAGGTTAAGTGGCAAGAGTGGATTGGAGTTGAATCGTAGACCGACGAGTCGGCAACCGACCTGTTATCAGTGATAACAGAAGATGATCCTCAAGGGATCAAGATGAATTTAGCCCAAATCCTGAATCAAACGGTCAAGAGGACCTGTAACACAAAACAGGCCAATCCCCAAGCTAAACCTATAAGTCCATGGAGGATAATCCCCATATCACCATCCCATTCAAACCACCTTAATTAACTAAGCCTGGATCTACTTATAAGCAGTGCCCAAAGCAAAGGTGGACCCTGACATAATCTCCCCTATTCAGGGTGGATCGCCAAAATCGCCACCTGTCAAAATATAATCTAACTCCTCTACATTAAGAAAATTTCAGCAGCGCTTCCCGTAGGAAAAGTGTCTTTCCAGAACTCATATAAGTCCAAATATGAAAACCGAAATAATCTTTAACTCTGGAAAGTCAGATTTTGTTTAACTCCCTGAATTAGTAAAAATTTGGGCAGCACTCCCGTTAGGGAGGGAGACTTTCCAGATTTATACTAAGTCAGATATGAACTCAAAAGGCAACTTGAGTCCAACTTAGACAAATTTTAACCAACTCCTTAGTTTTGCAGAAATTTCGGCAGCACTCCCTTTAGAAAAGTGCTATTCTAAAATTTATATAAAGCCAAGTCCAGAATTTGAGAATAACCTTGACTTCTCAAAGTCCAATTTTTTCTAACTCCCTGAATTAGTAAAAATTTGGGCAGCACTCCCTTTAGAAAGGAGACTTTTTCAGATTTTTACTAGGTCAGATATACAGAAAAGATAAGTTGAACTTTGGCAAGTCAACAATTGACTAACTCCTTGGATTTGTAGAAATTTCGGCAGTGCTTCCCGTAGGGAAAGTAGCTTGCCAAGATTTATACAAAGCCGAGTACAAAAAATCATCCCAGAAAATGCGAGAATTGATCGAAGTAAAAAAACTTAGCTCAGAAAATGCAGGAATTGAAACTAACTCCTATGGCTCTAGCACATGGCGAGCGATTAAAGCAACTACCTACCAAACTGAACCTCAGACCAAGTAGTAGCCTCATTCAGTCACATGCAGGCCAAGCCACAAAGGTAAGTACTCTCACCAACCCCAAGTCAACCTGAACAAACAATAGTTCATGCTCTCTCAATGCTTTATCCCCTTATACCAGCTTTCATAAGGCATAGGTCAGGCCACCTGAACTTACAGAGCACGCCCAACTTAGCCAGGCCTAAAGTCAGAATACCTAAACTTATAGAGCGTTCTGACTCAGCCAAGTATACACAAACAGAGGGCACACCTACTTTTCTCTTCCTTTGGGCATACGACTAAGCCATTCATCTTAGAAACAATGCTTAATCGCCCTGAACCGTTTAATATCCAAGTTTTATATATCTCTCTGAACTTTAATCTTCAAGGTGGGCGTGGGGCTGAGCCATTCATCTTAGAAACAATGCTCAACCGGCCCAAGTTACCTTCAGTTATACTATTAATTGTACTCTCTTCAAATTGTGGTAAGCTATAGTCAGACCGTCCAATCTTATGGAACCCGTGTCTGACTAGCCTGTTCTTAATAAAATAATAATAACATATAGCCAGATTATAACCCTTGGGTTCCAGCATGTACGAGGCTTTGAGTCAAACCCCCTGAACTTACAGAAGGGTCCGCCTCTCCACCTGATTCCTTTCTCTCTGAGCCTTCCTGTGTGTGGCATTGGGTCAAGCCCCCTGAACTTACAGAAGGGCCTGCCCTTTGTCAGGTTTATTTCCCTTAAAACAAATGCAGGAAGAGGCTGAGCCTCCTCAACTTACAGAACAACTCGGCCCCCTCGTTTAAAAACAAAAGAAGCTCAGGAAAACCCAAAGAAAACAAGGCAACTCAAGGCACCAAAACTTATTGAGCGCCCCGAGTCCCTGGAAATCAAGCGCAATCAGCCCCTCGCCAGTCAGAGCAGTCAGGACACCTAAACTTATAGAGCGTCCTGACCCTCCACGCAACTCACAACACCGGGTCTCCCCAAACTTATGGGGACGTCCCAGCCTCCAGAGCTCCAGGCTACCTAAACTTATAGAGTGGCCTGATGCTCAATGCAAAACCATAATAAACAAAGTACTGGGTTTCCCCAGCCTCAGCGACCCAGTCAAACCGCATGCAACACCACCTTCCCCCCAATCTTCCCCCAGATGCATTTTTTTTAACAATCTGCTTTCAGGCAGTCAACAAATCTGAAACTAAGATTGCACACTCATTCCTTTACTTTATCTGAGGTCAGATCCTGAAAGCCAAGCCAAAGTCAAAGTACAGGGGACATGCAACATAACCAGCCAAATGTAGAAAGGTGTATAGGTAGGGGCTATAATTCGGGTGTATAAAGGGAGTCAGGGAATTACCACTCAGTTCCCTGCCTCCAGGACTCCTCCTGAGTCTCGGCAGAGCTCCCGCAATCGGTGGGGCGAACCTCCCACAGAGGCCTTGGCGCGGGTTACGGGTTGCAATCCCACCTGCCGCCTTCCTCTCAGAACCAACAGACTAGACTTAGAGTAAGAGGGGCAGAAGTAGGGGGTTTGAGTCGCTCAGGTACAAGAGGGGTGCACTCAGATTCGTGAGAGAGGGCCTTCAAATCTTTGTGCGCCTGAGGGCCCCGCAATGGTGGCCAACGTGACAGCTTGGTCACCGCCGAAGTAACCCGTCCTGACGAGCTTTTAACTCATAGCACCTGGCTTCCTTCCTAAGTCCGACTCTTCCATGTCCAACGACAACCGTCCAACACCCCGCATTAGTCCTTATGTGCCGCCGCAACACCCATCGGCGGCCAGCAGCAGTCAACAGCAACGGTCCACAGCAGCAACGACAATCACCGCGCAGTATGCAGCGGTAACCTGTGCTTGGTTAGCAGCAGCAGTAATCACCCTCTAGAGAGTTCGCACCAGCAGCAGCACCCACACTGCATGAAGACGCCGATCCCGCAAACCGCCAATCTTGCGGGCTGCCATCCTTTGCAGACTGCTACCAAGTCCAGGTATGTACCCCTTTCCTTCTCACTCTACACCATCATGTCCCGTAGTGGAACCGTAGTCATATGACCCTCCCGTCCGCAGTAGACTCTGTCATCTGCAGCAGCGCGGCAACCAAGGCGGCCTGCGAAGCCCACAACAGAAGGGCCGTAAAGACCACTGCAGTTTTCGATTCAGTGGCCACAATAGTCTCCCCTCTCCAACCTTTGCAGACGCCGGACTACTCTGCTGGGTCATCTTTGGAAGGACTCGGACCGGCGGGTCACGGGCAGAAGGACAACAGCGGGGCGCAGACAAGGTCGCTCATACATCCAGCACATAGCAAACAGCGCATCACCTACTCACACCGCGATTGAATACAGCAGACTATCAGTTCCCGCCACCCCCTGAGTAAGGAGGTCGATTTGACACACATCCGTTGTTCCCCGCAGGCGCCTCAGATATCCCAACCCGAGCGGTCTCCTACTCCGCCCAGGTACATGCCCCCTCTCCCTCTCACATTCTCTCTGCCTCTCTCTTACCCCCCTTTCTGGCACTTGGTCACTCCTGCACACCTCCCCACTGCTGCCTCCAGGCAACGATAAACCTCCCCCTTCGTAGCGACTAGGTGTATTGCTGGCTGAAAACCAGCTCATCAGTGCCCCGCCAGGTATCCGTTTCCCGCCCATCAAGTCCTACCGGCTTCCAGGTAAGTCTCCGACATCGCGACAAGCCCCACACGAGCTCAATCGATAACTGAGCAAAGTTCGAATGAACCTTCCGCTAAGATGCGGGTAGGTTCATTTCCCCTTCTCACGGCCTCCTCCTGGCGCAACCTCCTCACTAACAATCTCAAAGACTACCCACTAAACTCTAAATCTAACACAGCCATTCAATTCGCTTCGTTCCCAAACCTCAGTCTTGCATCTCATCCCGCTCGAATCCATCGAGAATCGAGCGGGGTCCCGAACTTTAACTCTCACTATCGTCCCTCCCGCCATAGCCTCGGCGCAGTGAGTTCTCTGACTGACCTCCTTTCTTCTAACTCTTTTACTAATCTGACACTCCCAATAGATTCGCCTTGTCAAATACTCCCGATCTCAGCTCTTCTCGCGCTCGATTCCATTACGAATCGAGCATATCACACTTTCCTGGCCGCGCCCATCTCTTCACTTGCCACTGCCGTTCCTTCCGAATGAACCGGGCGCGGAAATGCGTCCAAGGTTCATTTCCTCTACTCGTGCCTTCGAGCCCTCCTTCTGCCAGCCTCTCTATCACCCGCATGCACCCGGCGCCGGATCTCGTCTTGATTCGTTCGCCCTCTCCCCCCCGTTATACCATATCCCTCCTTCTTCAGCCATCCTCGCGCACCTTCGTTCCTTCCTAACTCCCTTTACACTCCCCCACTCGCCGTTCTGAGCCCGCCATCGCATTTGCCCGACCCAAGGACCCGGGGTTCGACTCACAGGCTGCCGGGATCCGCAAGGGATCGAGGGCGCTAGGCGCTTTCCTCCCCCATCGCCTTCCCTTCTCAACTGCGGCCATCTCCAACTCCGCTCCAATGCACCTGGGCGCGCTCCCAGGTCAAATTCAGTTCCTCTTCACCGGGCCGCTGCCTTCCCCCTCCGCCTTATCTCACCGGCTCGACGCCCGTAGCCGCTGCCTCAGCGCCGCCTGGCTTCATCTGCCACCCCGCACGCATCCGGCCGCGACCCCCGTCCCGAGTCATCTGCCCATTGGCGTCAACCACCTCGGCGCTCTAACGCTGCACGGCCCGACAACCAGCCAAATGCCCGAATACGAGCGAAAAAGTGATCGGCTGCCGGACCTCCTACGACATATGCACTTCATCCTGGCACAGTGGCCAAGCCAGCCTCCTCGGCGTCGTTCCAATTTTAACGGATGTCCCGAAGGACTTTAGCCGCAGCAGGCCCCCCCCCCCCCTCTCCGCGTGCACCCACCGCGCTACCCCGCCCACATTCGCCCCCCTACTGTGCCAGCCTGGCAGGCTGTCGCCACAGCTTTACCCACTCCGCTTGGGCCCAGGCGGGGTTCACCACCCCCTTGGATCCCCAACAACCAACCTCCCACGTGTATAGCTGGCCGCGACATGAAGGTGCGGCCTGCTGCCAGGCCCAGCTTAAAGCGTGGGCCTTGGTAACTGGCCGCGGTACAGCCCCTCGGTGGCGACGGTAGACACCCAATGAGGACCTCGGGGACCGCAGTGGGGGAGAGCTTCGTGCGGCTGACCCTTCTAGTCCTTCAGCGGGCAGCCTCAATACACGCCCAGCGGTACTCTATGCCCCGATGGCACACATACGCCTAGCCAGTCAATAACCCGCCCGTACGTCGGACCCCTCGGCCCGGCTTTTTCCCGACGGCAGGATAAGCGAAATTTTGTCGGCCTCCTGAACATGCGGGCCCATCAGACGAGCCGCGCGCTCGAGGTCCTCGGTTGCCGTGACGGTCGCTAAACCCCTGGCGTCACACCCAAGTCAAAGGACGCCGGGATACGAAAATGATAGCAATAAAATGAAAACTCAGAACGATTGACCGTCAGAATGTAACGAACGAGGAAACTGAAACTGTCAACCTCGTCCTAACACCGCCGACGCCTAACCCAAGGGGGATAGCCCAGCGGCCCTCAACCCCATCGGTTTCCTCCTCGACGCTCCGCTGCTGCCGCGCCGGCGTCCGCTGGCCTCGATCCCCGAACCTCCATATCGCCAACCCAATGTCGTAACCTATAGGGTTAAACCCAAGCCTGCAACAACCACACCCGCGGAGTGTCATATGAGGCGGTGCGGCGCTGCGCTCAGGGCAAGGGAAATTGGCCTGAGCCTCATCCTTGCCTACAACCGTGCGCGCGGCCGCCCAGCGTTTGCGCTGACTTACCAAGTTGTACCACGGCCGCCACTCGCGCCATCCCACGTGCCAAGACCTACCGCAGCCACACTGTCGCCGTCGACGCCGTCGTCCATGCGCGCGCGCTCGCCTTGGTCAAATGCACCAATCAACCGACAATATCCCCAATCCCTGCTTAATCAGGTATAAATAAATATTAATAATATCATTAAGCAAGGCGACCGACGTCCGAGTTGGCTTTATAATCAACGACACAAAAGAATCACGCGCGCCTCTAACCTGCGCGCCCACGCACCCTCTATTGTGGTCAACCACCCAGTCAACGCAATCACAGACGCAGCCGCGCCTGGCGCGGTATACTTAAACTTTAAACCAAAACTATTTTCTGTCACTTGCAAAAACCAGGGCGGATACCCTTGTAAGGGTATTGGCCCCGACAACGTGAAAGCCGCAAAAGAGGGATTGTCCTGAACCTCTTCAAGGGCCACGACGGTGTGTGGAAGATTGCCGAAGTTGGGAGGGGCAAGGGACTGCAGTAGTAGCGGAATGGGCTGTGGCGGGTTGAGGTGAGGGGCGGAGGAGTGGAGCGCAAGTGAGCTGGATGGCCCGAGCGATGTTGAAAGCCTCAGGTAAGGTGTGGATTGAATATGCCATCGTCTGCCACTTAAATGACCGAGGGAGGCCCACGTGGAGTTGTTGTATCATGGTGTCCTCCGGTATGGCGGAGACTGGGATCTGAGCGCATAGGCGGTGAAATGCCGATATGTAAGGCTCGAGGGCATTGTCACCGCTAAGCATACTTGCGGCGCATTTGTGCGGTGCGCGATGCGGACTGCGCGCCGTGACACTGCGCGCGCACGTGCGCGAAAG
>BFEA01000217.1:1959412-1970525 GCA_003427395.1 Chara braunii
ATTGATGAATCAGGTAAGCACGTAACGTATCTCTGGAACCTTTTTTTTTTTTTTTTTGGAGAATGTCTGAACAAATGAGACTGAATCTTCCGCTTGAACATGGAAAGATACATTGCCATATATGGGCCTCGCTGCACTACTCTGGAAATGTGCAAAACGAGAGTGAATCTTGCGCTAGAATATGGAAAGATACACCRCCAATRTTTTTGTCTTGTTGTGCAYGTSGAGAGTTGTGCAGCRMSCCCGTTGGTGAACATTACCGTTGAGGTTCCGGGCTTCACTCGTGCAAAGAATTTCTGATGTTCTTCCTTTACGTTTTTTTCTTTTTATTAAAAAAACAAATTCCAGGAAAAACGGCTGTCAGTTCCGTCGTTTTCTACGTCAGAAGTAATAAGAAGAGGTCGTTTTGAAAGATCGCGACCCTCATCATGACTGAATCTGGCCTGCAAGAACCCTACCATACAGACTGCACTTACCGTTGAGGTTCTGACAGGTTGGACRCGCCGGGCGACACTCATGCAAAGAAATTCTGATTTTCTTCCCTTACATTTTTTTCTTTTTATCAAAAACAAAATTCCAGGAAAAACGGCGGGCTGGGGGGACAGTCCAACAACAAAATTAAAGAACCAACTTCCCCCCCCCAGACTTCGAATCAGGTTCAGACTGTTCAAAAAAAAAAAGAAGTACGGGCCTTCGCGCGGCCTCCAAAAAAAATTTCGCGCTCGTTATCGTAATTTTCCTAGGACCCCCCCGAACCCCGAAAACTGAACCGGCAATTTTTTTTTTTTTTTGGTACCCTGCAATTTCGACCATGCGCCGTGTGTCGTGCGGGCGCCACTTGCGCGCTGCGGCCTGCGCCGCATGTGCGCAAGTGCCGCGCACGACGTGCGCCGCAAGTATGCCGCTAAGCCATCTGATCTCGCCCACTCGGGTGATCGGGTCACGAGTGGGCATAGGGCGAGAGAAGGATTGCTGGAGAAAATTGCGAAACTCTGGATATGACATGCCCTTGTGTACGCCACGCTGTGAGCGGAGGGCGAGGAAGTCGCGCCATGTGGAAGCGCGCGGACATCGCGTTGGGCCACAGTTCCATGGCGACACCATGGTAGCAAAGCTGCTCCTCGCCGGCAGTGTTCCATCCTTGGAGCTATGAGACCTTGCCATCAAATCGTGGGAGTTTGTCAGGGTGGTACTGGGGTACATACATCGGTGGCTGATAATGGGGAGGGAGGGGGAGTGCCGACTGTGACAAGAGGACAAAAGTAGTGGCACCTGCAGGACTAGGCATAGCGGGAAGCTGAGGCAAAGGTCTGTGACACATTGTGGTGGTCGGAGGTGGAAGAGTGAAATGCATCGCAGCGGCCTGTGTCTGATGCTGCCAGTAGAGGAAAGGGGCTGCAGGCTGTGCCGCAAGGTGGGGAGGTAGGGGTTGACCGCCTAGGAGCTGATAGATGTGGTCATGGGCCATGGTGAGCTGGAGGTGGAGCTCAGCATTCTGTGTCCTGGGTGTCATAGGGAAGCCAGGGTGACACACAGAAGGGGGGTAGGGGACTGGGAAAAGAAGGCGTGTAGAAATGAAGTGTAACAAACTTCCAAAATTGAATGAAGAAAAATTCAGAGTCGGTTTGAGGGAGAAAGAGGAAAATTCCAATTCCAGCAAGAAAATGAGAGGAAATCTTCACAGAACGATGTGGGGCATAAAGGAAAGCATGCATAAGACAGTCACGACATCAAATTAAAATTCCAAAATTATTTGGACGTAAATTGAACTAAATTCGGAATTTAAAAGAAATTTAAGTAAAATTCAATGAATTTCAAAAATATGCTCAAAAGTTTTTGAAATTTCAAGGAGATGAAATCAGAGATAGAGATAAGTTTAGACGGAATTTTTGAAAAGAAATGAAAAATTCCGTGACGTATTTTCAGAATTAAAAGATTTTTGAAGGCAATTTGAAATAAAACTAGAAAACTAAATCGGCCGTCCTATGTGAAGGCAGGCCTGACCAAGGACGAGAGGCCTATTTCGGGCTTCCACGTAACTGGGAAATTCAGCAGTTGCGCAGCGCCAGTCGGTTGAGAGAACCCAGGCCCTGCCTGCCTTTTTCAAATGTATCTGAGGCAGGCCCTGGGCCAGACACGGGGCATGGACTGCGCACAGGCCGCTGGCGGTTGGACACGGGTAACCACCCCAGGCCCTGTGTCTGATTCCCTTGGACCGGGGCTCAGCCCCCGCATTCGGCATTCGGGCACTTGCTACATGCTGCGCAAGCGCTGCCGCGCTACTGGCCGGCAAGCGTCACACGCTCACGGACGAGCAAGATACACGCAGGCAGCCATAGCCGAGCTGGCCTGCGAGGTGCTGGATGGGGCGCGTGGTGGTCCTTGGGTGCACGTGGCATTTGTGTGGGGGATCGAGGTTGTGAGTGATGCGTGAGACATACCTGGTGCTTGAGGGAGCTGTTGATGTCACCAGCGGCATTGTAGATAGGCTCGATAGGATCTGCCATTCGTAGTCTGGGCGCTGAGCGCCAGATAGGGAATCGACATTGGTTCATTGATGATAATGATGAGACTATTCCAACATTGTCACTTGTGAGCTTTTGCTGTGCTCTTATTTGGTGGAACTCGTGTTGCAATTCTGCTTTTGGTTCGAGGTCATGACTATCTGGTTTCATGTGTATGATGCTGCTTGGTTTCTGGAATTTGATAATGTTCATTTTCCTTGCATTAATGACAGCCAAAGAAAATAAATTAAGAGAAATTTCGAAATTATTTAGATGAAATTAATAAAACTTGTGGAGACGTATCCTCAGGGGCCCTTAGACAACATGCATATGTTCTGCCTGCTCATGCCCGCCCTAAGTGAAGGCCGGCCTGGTTTTTCACGGGAGGCCTCGATCTCAGCATTTTCCAATATGGGTCTCAGCCAGTTGCTGTACGACAGCTGGTTGACGTACAGCCTGAGCCTTACCCTAGGCTCCCCAGAGGAAGCAACTGCGCCAGGCAGTTGAGCCCAGGGACCGGGTGGTTGTGCCTTGGGCACACACATGTTGAGGCCGATACATCACGAAGCAGCCGCGGGCCAACAAGAAAGCAGCATTGTCGTCGTATCTGCCCGTGGACTACCCGGTAGTGCAATGCAGCGAACAGTCGGAGTCTGGAAAATACTGGGTCTGCCCAACTGCAAAGGGCCTAGACCCTCAACTGCCAAAGAAGGTAATGGGGCCCGACTGGAAGCTACTGGGAACCTTCATGGCCAGGCGCACACAGTCCAGCAGCGGCTGCTACTTCCATTTAGGAAGTACAACAGCCAGGGAGAGGAGGCCGGCCAACGCCGGCATTGCGGACACGCTGCTGCGCTATCGTGCAAGTGTCTGCATTGTGCAGCTGCTGGTTGGGGCGCGCACGGGCGCTGCGAGGTCAGGGCGCTGCAGGGCAGCGGGGCCTTAGCGGCCATAGCCGGACTGCAGGGCGCGAGGCAGAGGAGGCGACAAGGGGTCTTCGGGAGGAGGTGCAAAAGTGGGTGTCAGGGGGTGATGAGGGGAGTCGAGGATACATACCTAGTGTATGTGGAAGGTCGGCATTGGTGTTGACGATGTGTACATAGGATGGATAGAAAGTAGAGTAGGGCGCTGGGCGCCAGACAGAGGCTTGAGGCCTTGAACATTGGCTCACAAATTCATTGTATTGCTCTTATTTGGATGGATTCTTGGTGCATTTGAGCTCTGTGCTTGTACATGGCTATCTGGACTTATGCGTGGTTTTGCAATTTTGTTTTCTGCATATCACTCTCGCTCATTTTCCTTGCAATTTGGTGTCGGAGCTAGTTTGGGATCGCCTATCTGTCGCCGGCGACATTGTTACTTGGTGCGCTGACGGTGCTTCTGTGCAGTGAGGATACATTGGCGCTGGCTTAATGTGCAACACCCGGGTAGAGGGGTGAGTCGCAGGAAGGCTGTGGCGACAACCTGGGAGCTGTGGCGACAACGGATGTATGTATGATGATGAGAGCATCGCGATGTGGCATTTTGGCTGAGGTGGCACTGCACTGCATTGTGGGTGGTACCGAGGCTATGAGCGGTCATCGAAATGCACATTGGCTCAATTGGTGAGAAAGCTGTGGTTGGGGGCAGCTATCTCCAGGTACGTTGTTTTCTTACCTTATCTATCGTCTGAACCTCTTCTTACCCTGAGGAAGTGAGTCCAACCTTGAGTGTCCACTTTTCGTGAGGAGTCGTGAGCGCTCTACCTCGAGAGACGACATTCTTCCCGGTGGCGCATCTGGCAGGAGAGGGCGGTGCCTCTCAAGGGCCCTGGTCAAAGCACGGGTCACGGTCACCATGTCAACCCATGGGAGTAGTACACGTAGGCCATGCTGCTTTGTCCTTTAAGGCTCTTTGCTACGCTGATATATAGAGGGGTGTGCGGACTGACCAGTCCTATGTAGATGCTTACCAGACCGTCTATAATCATTTCTGGCGCGGTTTTGAACTGTCCACTGGTTGTGATCGTCGTCCTGTCCGCGACTTTAAATTATTCCTTAGGACCTTGGGGGCTGTCCTTAAACTGCCTCTTGATCAGCCATATCAGTCAGACGTAAGGCTCGTTGCATGTGAGGATAAAGAAAGGGCAGCTCTAGTCATAAGCATATTCCTGGGGCACAGGGGTGGGTCATTAATGCACACCTTAGACACCGCTGCTTGATGATGCGGACAGGCACGTTGGATACAGGGGAGGGAGATTCCAATTGAGGCTCAACTGTCACCCATTATGCATACATCTGCTCACACGATTTATTTTTATTTTTGATTAGTCGGTGACAAACTGCTGATACCTAACAGACAACCTAGATTAGCACTGTAGTGTTCTACCATAGCTAGTTCTGATCGAAATTGCTGTGAGTCAAACTAATCAAGGTAGGAATAGATCGTGTGTACAGTTTGTGTGAATGCTGTTGATACCGCTTGATCAATAGCCTAAAGCGCTTCGAGATGTCGTTTAGTCGTCTGTCCCCAATACGATAGGTGATCTGCCCCCATGTAGTATTTCACCACTCCGACTAAGGCCTTGCTGGTTTTGACCAACAGCAGGCAGAGGGCCGAAGGCCAGCGTGCATTCGCGTGCTTCCCGAAGTGCACAAGGCCGAAGGGCTGCAGGGTATGCTTCCCCAAAAATATTTATTTATTTTTATTTATTTTTCAAACCCAGTCAGACACACGCTGTGGTAGGCCCAGTGAGGGCAGTAGTGCAGATAGCGTCTGGCTAGCTGATGAGTGGACCAGGCAGTGGTGAGGACAGATCTGCAGGAAGGAGGGTGACACGTCAGGAGTCCCTTAGGATTCCAATAGTGCACCAAGCTTTACCCCTTGAGGGAGAGAGGGCTTTGCGACAGGAAGCAGTAGCCGAACACTTACAAAGGGCTAGAGAAGCGTCCGTGACAACCGAGCAAATGCTTGCAGCGGCAACAACCATTGTAGCAGCTATGGCTATTTTTGTTGCTACCTCAGCAGCTACATCTAGTTAGATGAGTGTAGGCATGCCGCACACTTCGCAGACCACATGCAACACAGCGGCAACAAGCAGTTCTTCCAGTCAGATGGAGGGCTCGTAGTACAACTCGCCACCTCCACACACTAGGGAAGCCATTGAACTCCAACAAGTGGAGTTGATCTGCTTACGGTTAGAGAAGGAACTTAGGGAAGCTACTGAAAAGGAGAATGAGATTAAAACTAGGAAAGCTAGACTAGAGAATAGGAAGGCAGTCAAATCTGCTAAAGAAGGGTTAGATGATGCTGTCATGGATGACAACACGCGGATCCTAAAGGCAGGTCTTCTTTCCATTCATGCATACATGGACAACAAACTGGGTGCTATCTAGGACGCCCTTGACCAGATACTGAGCACCATGCAAGGAATGGGAAGAGCCTTCCCATCTCCAACAGGTGGGCCCAATTTCCGGCTTCCAGTTTTCCCATCGCCGGTTTCGTCATCGGTGATGACGAGTCCTTCTATGTCTTAGTTTAGCGGTTCACCAAGCGGTACTTCAGCAATAGCAACACAGACTGTTGCTTCTTCGTCTTCTGGAACAGCGGCTGGTGCTACACAACAGCCGGGCAACAACAGCCTTGGTACCCCAAAACCCCACTGAAGCCACCCTCAACCTTCTTAGGTGATAAGAAGGATGAGGCTCTTTACACTTGGTTGAGAACGGTTCCATTGTGGGTCAGAGCAAAGAGGACGCTGGTAGAGGAAGAGGTGATCACTGTCGCATCCTATCTGGAAGGTTCAACATCATGATGGTTAGATGGATTAGTGGCTTCAAAGTGATTCAGCAGAAACATAAGTGATTGGGTGAAGACCCATACTTCAGGGATTTTTATGGAGTTGGTAGAAGCGCGATGGTGCAACTCGTAGCAGGCCCAACAGGCCACTGGCGCGTTGGCCCGACTTGACACTAAGAGGTACAAGACTGTGTGCGAACTTACCTCTGCCATAGAGCGTCTCATTGTGGTCCCTCTAGTCATTACGCTATGATCCACATGTCCTATTGACCATGTATTTGAGATGTCTTCCCGCATACATTATAAACTTATTGGTCAGTGAGGCCAAAATCGAGTATCACACGTTGGATTCCTTCAGCAAGATAGCCGTAGACTTAGAGGCTATGGCAGGAGGAGCTCAACAACCCTCCAGTGATGGAAGAAAGAAGAAGAGTCCACAAGAGTGGAAGAAAAACGGTAGTCGATTGATGATGGTTGATTCCAATGGGAATCAATTTGCGAGCGATGATGTATCCGACGTTGTGGACAGTTCAGAGTTGGATGACGAGGAGTTAGCTTAGGGTAGCAGCCTCGCCGCCTTGGTAAAAGTTAAGGCAGGCGGCCGCGGCAAGGGCGGCCAACCAAAGAGTAAAGGACAGGCCCAAAACCCCAACAAGAGTCCGACTTGGGTGTGGGCGGGTCTAGCCGGTATTAGCAAGGTGCTTGTGTCAACTGTGACGAGTATGGCCACCAACAGTTTAGATGTAAGAACACGAAGGTTACGCAAAAGATAGGTCCCAAAGGTGGCTTTGGAAGATCTTTCTCCCAAAGTGGAACTTCTACGAGTTCCAGTTCGGGAAACACATTGGGTGGCGCTGGATGAGATTGACATCCTGTATCAATCTCCAAGAAAAATAACCCCATCAGGGGCTATTTTTAGCATCAGCGGCTACCTGGCTCTGTGGCGAGATATTTTGGAGTTGGCGAATTGGGTGCCACAGGACCAGATACAGGGTATCTGGAGTGAAGGGGTGCAGCGCCACAGGATCCTGATGTCCTCAGGGGTAACTCGCCACTCTGGGGTAATTCGCTGTATCACCCTCAGGGTTGGCTATGGCGAATTAGCCCTATAGTCCCACTTCTTGCCAAGCACTCTGACAGGCTCAGTGTGCTTGTTCAGTACAACTTCTGAACACTTGAATTCACCGCTGAAAATCTTCTTCCCTGCTGACTCAGTACTGGGGAAGATGAATCGCCATGAAACTCCTGCCAGTATATCGCCAGGATGAAGAAGATGCCTCAGTGCGCTCAACCCTCAGTGCTCCAATTCCAATCTCGCTCTGATACCAACTATTATGAACTTGGTTGTCTGACGACTTTTCTCACCACTCACGCACAGACAATCTCACACATGCCCATACATGCACAGCAGGGGAGAAGACACACAGTGTTTCTCGCTCTCTGACACAACTCCCAACAACCAATCACAAGAAAGAACCTGCGAAGATCACAATTGAAACTGTCACTGATGATGAACCACTCACACAATTATCGTAACAGAGTTTGTTCCAGTATCTCGCCACACTCAGAACTCACACCCCACTCTCTATCCTACACCCAGTTAGTAGCGCTGCATCAGAACAGCCTCCCAGAGGCCAGCGCCAACCACCCTGATGAAGAACAGGTCTTGCGATGAAGTCTTCAGTGCCGATGGACCTACTGCTGCAACATCTGTCTCAGCAGCAGATCCGGGCACATCAGGCTGTGAATCGGTATCTGATCCTGAGGCAGATCCCACATGAGTAAGGGATGCCTTTCCCCTTCTGTTGCCTCTAGGGAAGGCACCCTTCCTCCTGTCAGAGGTTGGGGCCTGGGCGGGCAGCATCCTTCTGCTATAAGGATCCTGACCCGGATCAGGACCCGGAGCAGGATGAGCTTCAGTCCATTGCTGCCTTCTTCTTCCACTTGAAAGAGCAGAAGAAGAAGAGCCTGTCTGAACTCATCATGCTTCGGCCACTGATCAACTGCACCAGGATCACTGGACTTTTGGATTGTGGAGCCACCCGGAACTTCATATCTCCCAGTGCAGTAAGAAAACTGCATCTGGGTATGAAAGTTCAGCAGTTGCAGCAGCCGCTGCAAGTGCGAATTGGTGACTCTACAGTGATCAGCATCAAGGAGAAGGTCAAGGGTATCCCTGTGACCTTTGGCACTGCTGGGAAAGTCAGACATAGTCTGAACTTTTATGTCTTCCCTGAGCTGCCCTTTGACTTGGTGTTCTCCATGCAGTGGTTGAGGGCAGTCAACCCAAGGATCGACTGGTAGATCCCTAGAGTTGAACTACCAGACAGCTAGGGGGTGTATCAGCAATGCATGATTGCTGCTGAACACCACCCTAAGACCTCCTGCTACTGCCTGAGAGTGAGGGAGTTCAATGCTCTCTCTCGCCAGTACCACCATGAGCGCCTGTTTATTGCTTTGGTCAAGCAAACAGATGCTCCCCCTGTTTCCTGTCCTCCTGAGATACAGCAGGTGGTAGATCAGTATGCTGATCTGATGCAGGAGCCCTTTGGACCTCCCAACCGGCCAACCAAGCATCACATCGAGCTGCTGCCTGGAGCGGTCCCTCCTAAGGGTCGCGTCTACAGGATGTCCCCTGCTGAGCTTGAGGAGCTTAGAAAGCAGCTTGAGACCCTGACCAGCAAAGGCTGGATCAGACCCAACACATCTGAATTCGGTGCACCTGTTCTCTTTGTACCCAAAGGGAACGGCGAGTTCAGGATGTGCATTGACTATAGGGGTCTCAACAAGATCACTAGGAAGAGTACTGAGCCACTTCCTAGGATCGATGACCTCCTGGACATGGTGCAGGGCTGCACAGTGTTCAGCAAAGTCGACCTCAAGTCTGGCTACCACCAGATTGAGATGGCAGAGGAGGATGTCTACACGACAGCCTTCAAGACCAGGTATGGGACATACGAGTTCCTGGTCATGCCATTTGGACTTTGCAATGCCCCAGGCACCTTCCAGACAGAGATGCACCGCATCTTCAGGCCTTACCTGGACAAGTTTATGGTTGTCTACCTGGATGACATCCTGGTATTCAGCAAAACTGCCAGGGAACATGCGGAGCACTTGGCTCTAGTTCTTCAGTCGTTACGTGACAACCATTATAAGATCAACAGAGAGAAGTCCTCTTTTGGAGTTCCCTCTGTCATCTATCTGGGTCATGTAATCTCTGGAGATGGCCTGGCTCCTGAAGCTGCCAAGATTGCTGCTATTCACGAGTGGCCTCAGCCTCAGACAGTGAGGGATGTTTTGTCCTTTATGGGTTTGGCCTCCTACTACAGAAAGTTTGTCAGGAACTTTTCTGCAGTGGCTGCACCCCTGACTAACCTATAACAAAGAAGGACACTCCCTTTCTTTGGTCCCTCCACTGTCAGCTGGCCTTCACACGACTCAAGAAGGCCTTGACTCGTGCACCTGTCCTGAAGTTACCTGACCCCACTCTGCCATTTATCCTGACCACTGACGCCAGTCAGTATGGCATTGGGGCAGTACTTCAGCAGGATGATGGGAATGGTCTACGGCCTGTAGAGTTTATGAGTAAGAAGAGCAAGACTCAAAAGCTCCAGGACTCTACCTACGAGAAAGAGTTGTATGCTCTTGTCTGTGCCCTGAAACATTGGAAGCACTTTCTCCTGGGCAGGCACTTCAAGATCTTTTCATATCACTCCACCCTACAGTGGATGAAGTCCCAGGGAGAGTTGAATGATAAACTGGCACGGTACATTCAGTTCATAGACATGTTTGACTTTGAACTGAAACACAAGAAGGGCTGCTACAACAAGGTGGCAGATGCCCTCTCTCGTAGGCCTGACTCTTTTGCTCTGATCTCCTCTACTCACTCCTTTGGAGAGGAGACTCGTCATACCATTGCTCGTCTACTGCCTCAGGATGAGACTTTTGGACCCATTGTCAGGAATCTGCAAGCAGATCCTAACTCTGAACCAGGCTATGTTCTGAGTTCAGACCTGCTGTATACCTACAGCAGAGGTGAGGAGCGCTTGTGCATTCCCCAGGACCAGCGGCTCAGGACACTGCTGCTATCAGAGTGTCATGATGCCCGTGGACACTTCGGGTTCCTAAAGTCTTATGCAGCCCTGTCGCAGCGCTTCTTCTGGAAGGAGATGCGGAGTGAGATGCTGCGTTATGTGGACACCTGTGAGCTCTGCCAAAGGAACAAGGTTCAGCGTAAACCTCCTTTGGGACTGCGCAAACCCTTACCCATACCTGATGGCCCTGCCCAATCTGTGTCGATAGACTTCACAGATCTAGGCAAGACCACCCCTCGTGGCATGCGTCAGGTGATGGTCTGCGTGGACAGGTTCTCGAAATACGCAGAGTTCATCCCCTTGCCAGAGGTAGCGAGGGTACCGGCTGTGAGAGCAGCCTTCTCTGAGAGGTGGGTCACACACCATGGACCGCCCACCTCTATCGTCAGTGATCGTGACCCCAGATTTTGCAGGGATGAGTGACAGTCCTACTGCAAGGACTATTTGCACTCACGTCTGGACATGACATCTGGTCATCATCCTGAAGCCAATGGATTGGCTGAGGTGATGAACCAAGTCTTGTTCCAGCTGCTGCGTCCTGTCACCTCTCCAGATCAACAGGACTGGGATCTTCACTTAGCGAGGGCACAACTCATGTATAACATGTCTGTCCACTCCTCGACAGGGTTCAGTCCCTACCGGTTACACTGGGGACGTGAACCGTGCCAGCCTCTCGATGATATCATCGACAAGGCTAAGCCTGATCTGACGCCAGGCACCGCAGAGTTCGCCAGACGC
>BFEA01000217.1:1974983-1991960 GCA_003427395.1 Chara braunii
CCCGGGTACCCCGGTCGTCAGACCCCCCCGGGCGTCACGCCCGGGTGCCCGGCCGGGCAGGACCGGCCGGGCGTGAGAATCTTCCTAGCTAATTACTGGAAATATAATATTTACCCATGGGTGAAGTGATATATATGTGGAATGCTTTGGATCGGCCGATGGACAAAGGAGAAAGAACATTAATAATGATAATAAGAAGAAGATAACACTTGTCCCTCATATGGGTGCCTTCATCATCACTCTCCTCCTCGTCTCCATTTGCATGGTATTCTTAAAAAGAGTTGAAAATGAACAATTTTAAATGTCCGAGTGATCTCCCTAGTAATTTCTCCCAAGCCTGGTTAGTTATGCAACGGATGCTTGTCACTGCTGGCTTCTTCATTCGTCCATTCACTTGTGGGGCCCACCTGAGTTTGCCAAAAGGGGAATAAAAGGACCCGCTCAATTGTTCGTTCATCTCAACTGAATCCTGTTTCCCCACGGTTGGGATACAAAACTCGGTTGAAATCAAAACTCAACTGATTGAACCATACTTCCCTTGTGCTTGATTGGTACACCACAGTATGCAGATTTGAATAAACACAACAGGTCATGAGCTCAAATGCTGACGTAGTCACTCATGTTATGCACTCGAGGTGCATTTTGAGGGAAGGCATGTGGTCCGGTAATTTGTGGGGGAGTTTGAGGGAAGGCATAAATATGTGTGTGTGTGTGTGTGTGTGTGTGTGTGTGTGTGTGTGTGTGTGTGTGCATGATCGTGTGATTCTCAACTTCTTCAAAGTAACAGCTGGAGAGAAGTTGTCAAGAGAAGCCTGTCAAATGTGTCTTGTTTTTGTTTTAACAGGTTTGATGATGCCACAAGTGCTCTTGTAGGTGCTGTATAAGCTCACCACAATCTTATCGATTATGCCCTTAGTATTTTGTTTAGGGTTGACCTATCTGCATATCAAGATGGAAACCTGATATGGAATAAGGTTGACGGCTTTCAATCCCAGTACATTTTAAGCCAAGCGAACCAAAGTAATATCTGGTGACGTAGAGGTGTTTCCTTCCATGGACTGACTCGATTTGGAATGCAACTTTGTTCAACTTCAGAATGCCAATCCCATCCGTGTCCTTGCAACACCATCGAGTACGGTTTCTGACGATGGATGGGAGGAGAAGCTTGGTCAGTGCCTGGCTGGGTGGGTGGGGGAGGGATTATGGATGCTGCTGGGACGGTTTCATGCTTAAAGTGCCTGGCGATTTCATGTGTTTTGTTGTACCTGCAGATGAAAGTTGATGTAACAAGGGAAGATGAGCTGCGCATTCATGTGACCATTATGCTTAAAGTGTCTGGTGATTTCATGTGTTTTGTTGTACCTGCAGATGAAAGTTGATGTAACAAGGGGAGAAGAGCTGCGCATTCATGTGAACATTACTTTCCCATCCTTACCTTGCCAAGGCGAGTGCTCTGTTTCTTGTTTTTTTTTTTGGTGTTCTGTTTGCTCTTAAACCACCTGCAATAACCCACTCATATATGCCATGTCCTCGGCCAAGGGGGCCACCTGCAGGCCACAAAATCAGCACTCAGGCCCTGCGCCGACCGAGGGGCACAAAACCCCGAAACGTGGGTTCAGGGGCCCTATGCCCAACAGTTGACCAAAGTCAACTGCCTGTCGGGATATTGAGACCCGTCACGGACCCAGCCCAGGTCATTGTTCAAACACACACACTTGGTTGCACGCAGGTATCCAGGCAGCATTCGGTCCAAGTGGAAGTCTGTAACTGTACGTGATCCAGGCCGTCGGCTGTGAGTCAATCTGAGCCTCCGTGGGTGAGAGACCAGAGGCAGGTCAACCTCATCAACACTACTTATTGTCCCTGCCCCTGGGAGTCAACATTCAGTCTTGCCTTGCTGACTTGACGCTTGCACGACGCTGACTTGATGCTGGCTGGACGCTGGCAGCACTTGCTCTACGCTGGCATTGTGCGACGACGACGTGAGACGGTTGCATTCGCGTGCGGGCGCCTCCCTGATCTCGCGCCAGCTGTCTTCTTGCTTGCTGACGTGGCGCTTGCCGCACTGTCTTTGACATTGCTGATGTGGTGCATGCCACACTGTCTGCATTGCTGACGTGGCGCATGCCACACTCTCTTCATTGCTGATTGGAATGCGACGAGGAGGGAGATCGGGATCTGTGGGATTGATAGAGAGAGAGGAGACTTACCTGTTGCTGATGTCGACATTGCGCGCTGCGGTGACGTCTTCATGGGAGAATTGTGCCTACGTGGCACTGTGATGTGATAAGATCTCGTCGGCTTGTTTTGGGACACTGTTTGCTGACGTGGAGGAGAGGAGGACCCCGATGAAGAAGTGGGGACAGAGGGGGTTTCTATCTACGTGGACATTGATGGATATTTTCTCTTCCACCCTCTAATTTTACCATCCCCCTCTCCTGCTTCGTCCTCTGGTTACGAGACATTGTATCACAGATCACATTTCATGATTATTGGAGACATTTATCAGTGTTGAGTTATCTTGTATTTCGACCCTTGATGAGTTTCCTCCAGACTGGGCTCATTGCAAGTTGGTATCGGATCTTACCTTTTTCGTCGCGATCTGCTGTTGGGTGCCTGGTTGCGCCAAGTCAAGTATTGGGGGTGTGCGGCGCTGAAGAAACGTGTCTATAGATGCGCACGATTATAATCACGATCTGGACATTCCGCGCACATGCACCCGTTGAAGATGATGACGTGGACTTGAAGATGGCGACATTGCTGATATGGCACATTGTTGCTGACGTGGCGATCAGATACCAGCGAGAGCATCATTGGCTGCGGCGCTGACGTGGCGTTGGACGATCGTGAGAGAGAGATATAGTGGTGGGAACGTGGCATTGGAGGTGCTGCCTATGTGGCATGGCGCGTGGATGCGGACGTGGCATCCAGAACTCTGCGGGTACTGTTTGACGTGGCACTTACCTGTGTTGCAGCTCACCTGCTGACGTGGCACCTTCATACACCAGCGGTATCTTCGATCTGATGTGGCATACTAGTGATGAATGCGGTGGGAGATAGTGCGCTGCTGACATGGCATCCCTATTGACAGCCTTTCTGGCATTTGATGCTGACATGGCATACTTCGTGGGGTTGCTGTGTTGGCATGACAGGGGTGACACGTGGCAGTAAGGGGCACGCTGTCATTGGTGAGTGATTTGATACGTGCACTTGTGTGCTGGCGGGTGGTACAGCATCACGAAAAGGCTGTAGTGCCACGCGTCGGCCCTTGCGCCTGGTTGCATTCGCATTCGCAGAGGGACAGTCAAGGAGGATGAGCTGTTGACATATAGATTGATTGTTGTGTTGTTGGCTGACTCTACTCACCGTGGGCTGTTTCGTGAATGTCTGCTACTCACCAATTGTGTGTTGTCTTGATCACAGTGGCCGCGGTTGCGGTATCTGTCCCACTCTCAATTAGGAACGTCATCACACAAAATGAGCAGAATAATTAGAAAAAGATAAATAGGAGAATCTGAACCTTTAATTTATTTCTTTTATTTTCTTGTCATAGGAATTAATTGAAGTGAGGCCGTGGAATTAGCTGATTGTCTTCTTATAAGTTTATTGTGTGGCAAACTCATCTGTCAGAATGGTTTTTGTGTGGAATTGTCTGTGTGCATCCATTTTGACCCGCTTCATCCCCTTCCTCTTCTATCCCATCTCTATCACACTGTTTGCTGATGAGGAGGATATGGTAGTGAGAACTCGAGGTCAAATCGAGGAACGACGACAACAAATGCTGAACCGTCTTCGCACATTGCTCCAAGAGATACAAGGTGCTGGCCCTGATGCTGGACAACATGTAAGCAGTTTGTTCGATCTGCCTGCAGCAGACGACGAACTGAAACAGGTTGAAACTGCTGTCCAGATGATGGAAACCAGTAAACATGTGCAGCAACTGATTGATCAAGCACGAATGGCACTTGATCAGCGTATAAGCAGTTTGTACAATCTGCGGGCAGCAGAAGATGAACTGAAACAGGTTGAAACTGCTGTCCAGATGATGGAAACCAGTAAAAATGTGCAGCAACTGATTGATCAAGCACGAATGGCACTTGATCATCATGTTGCAGAGCAGTTTGCGAAGATTACCGAACAAGGAGAGGCCAAAGAAGAAAAGAAGGGTGAAGCTTCTGAGAGAAAGAAAGAACCTGAAGAACCGGCGAAAAAGAAAGAAGAACCCGCCAAGAAAGAAGAGGTGAAGAAGGAGGAAGGGGAACACCCCAAGAAAAAGGGAAAAGTGAAAATGAAACTTCATTTGACGTACAACCATTCCTGTGCGCACAGGGCCCCCTTGACACACACGGATGCCCGCACGGGTGCACGGCCGTGCGGGTCCCCCGGTCAGGCCCCGTGCGGCCTCAGCATGCAGGCCTTGGGGGGGGTGATTTCAGGGACTCCGGGCCAACCTCCTCCGTCGTCCCCCACCTCCCTTCCGCCATTTCCCACCTCCCTTCCGCCATCTCCCACTCGACTCCCGCCATCTCCAACCTCCCTCCCGCCATCTCCAACCTCACTCCCGCCGCCTCCCACCTCCCTTTCACCACCTCCAACCTCGCTCCCGCCACCTCCCACCTCCCTTTCACCATTTCCAACCTCACTTCCGCCATCTTTTACCTCCCTCCCGCCATCTTTAACCTCCCTCCTGCCATCGTTAACCTCCTTCTGGCCACCTCCCACGTCTCCTCCCGCCACCTCCCACCTCCCTTCCGCCATCCCCAACCTCACCTGTCATCTTTAACGTCCCTCCCGCCACCTCCTTCCCACCACCTCCCATCTCCCTTCCGCCATCTCCCACCTTACTCTCGCCACCTCCTACCTCCCTTCCATCGTCTCCAACCTCTCTTCCACCATCTCGGACGTCACTCCCACCACCTCCCACTCCCGCCACCTCCCACCTCTGAACAGTAGGAGTCAGTGAGACCCCCCCCAACCCCCCCCCCCTGCCACAAGCGAAATACTGATGTGGCAGATGAGTGCAAACAGGGCAGATTCAGGCAGATCTCTGCAGGCGCGGCAGAGGCCCATCACCGGATAAAAGAAAAAAGAAAAAAAACGTCAAAAACAGCTTGCATGGGTGACCCGTGCAGCCGCCGGGCCTTGCAGGCTGCATGGGTGCACGGCCGTGCCGGCCCGGCTGGGCGGCGTAGGAAGCCTAGGGTACATGTGGTTTTCCTCCAATTTTTGGCAACTGCAATGCAAGGTCAGTCCTATGCAGAACTCTCTCTTGAACTGGTCCCTTTGAGCGCAGAGGTGTGCTCCATATACTATGGAGTGTAGTTTTCACGTGAGACATGTTTTCGTGGTGTTGTGACTTGTCTCGGATTGTGCATGGCAGTTCTTAGCCTGGATGCGTTGGATATGTCGGGTAAGCACGAGGTTGATCTTGACACAAACATCTTCAAGGTATGCTATCACATGGTTTTGAGCAATTTTTGCAGCAGTAGTGGATTCAGTTTTATCAAACTTCATCCAGTTCTATAGTCCATGTTAGTCCATTTGTTTTTTTTTTCCGTTTCTGACTTCATTCCATCCCTGGGTTACCAGGCCTCCACAGCTGTGCATGTGATACAAACTCACCTGAGCAATGTATATGAAAAGGACTCAAATGAAAAATGCAGCGTTATCAAAGCATCACGGGCAATGTACATCCAGATACATATGAAAATAGCACAATGTAGCGCAGCGGAAGACTCAAAGATATGACCTCACCTATCAGACCCTGACGCGATATCCCACCATAACCACACATGTGAGAGAGGGAGGAGGGCCCACATACATGGAAGAAAGGTCCCTCCTTGCACACGCAGATGGGGGAGACACCACGGATGAAGAGATGGGGGAGAGGCGAGACGAAAATGGAGGTGATGGAGAAGACCAAGTTCGCGATAGCGAAGTCCAAAAATAGTCTCCCTGCCGAATGTTCAACCAACGTCTGCCACAGAAATGTCGAATCAGATCCTGGGCCTCATGCCCGATGTAACCTCTGCCTGTAACCTCTCTCTGCCGCTCTCTGAAAGGAGGAGGAGGAGGAGGAAGGAGGGAGAAGAGATGGAGGGCGAGACGAAGAAGACGACGATGTCGTCCTTTTCGACATCTCACCTGCAGGTAACTGCCGCCATGTACTAACTGCTGTCGTGGTCCCTGTGCAGGTCGCCGGCGCCAGGTAAGTACCGCCGCAGCAAGTATGGCCTCCGCCTCACAAGCTATAAGTAGCGCTGGGCCTCGCTGGTATGCCTACTGGGTCTGGGTCCTGACTGGATGTCCCAACCCTCCCTCCTGATGCAGCAGGGTTGTCCGCTACTGGGCGAACACAAACCTGGCCCAACAGGGCCTGCCTATGTCCGTATCAGGCCAAAAGTGTGGCCTTGTCAGTACTGAACTGCAAGTCCAAAACGACACCTGAATAGACAAAAATAGGACAGCAAATAAATAGATAATAAATAAATAAATGCTGCCTCAAATCCAAACCTGTGGCCCTAAGGCTGGCCGTGGGCCTCCAGGGCACATGTCCGAAGGGTGTGCGGCCTGGGGCCCTCAGCAACCGCCGGTCCCCCAAAACGGGGCCCTTGTGCAGGCTCAGCATGTAACACCCCTCCTTCCTTATGAAGTCGAGCCGGGTCGAGGGCGACGCTGACGATCCGATGGTGGAACCCGGACGTGAGTACGGCTTGGAGCGGAAGGTGCCGGCTTGCCTTGCTGTTTGCGTTCGTAACGTGCGAGAACATCGGGGGCTGTAGCTTGAAGTTCTGCACGGGTCAACCAACGGTCATCCTCATGGCCACAATAAGAGAAATGTAGTAAGCACTCTGTCGGCTTGGTGCCATAGCACCGCTGCGAAATGATGTCACTGACCTCTTGAAAACCGTCCATGGAAGGTGGCTCTTGCGATCGTCGCCCGAGAAAGTCGGCGCGTTCAAAAAGAGTAAGCTTTGAACAATGGAAGACCGGGTAGACGGGCAAGTGGGCGGGCACCTGAATGACAAATGAAGGTCCTTCGGGTGCGTCACCCATGGGTGCTACAATGCGCCAAGGCCCCATCCGTTTTGGAAGGAGCTTGCCAGAGAGATCTTGTTCGAGGCTGAATTCCGCGGTGGAGACCCAAACAAGGTCGCCCGCGCGGAACGAACAAGGAAGACGCTGGCGATTGGCCGGACGGCTCATGTGTTGCTCCGTCTTCAACATCTGGTCGCGTGCCTTGACAAGGAGCTCTTGCATTCGTCGAATGAAGATAAGGTGGTCGTCGGTCTCGCTTGCCCGTGACATAATAGTGTCCAACGACGATGTGACCGACGAGCCATGCTCGAACCCAAAAGGCAATATCCCGATAGCCGAATGAATGGACGGGTTGTAAGTCAACTCGACGTTCGACAACGGCTCAACCCAATCCTTTTATCGGGACGAATGAGAGTGCGAAGAAGAACCTGTGCGGTTTGATGCGCCCTCTCCGTGTGGCCATCGGTTTGTGGGTGGCAAGCGAAACTCGGCTTGAGAGATCAGCCCCATTGTTTGACGAGAGCCAACCAAAAGTCGGACATGAACCGAGTGTCGCAGTCGTAGACGATCTCCTTGTGGTAACCCTTGGTACAAATCCAACCGGCATAAAGAACCTTGGCCAAGTCCGATGCCTTGGCGTGATAGCAGCAAGGCAAAAACATGGCAAACTTGGTGAGTCGATCGACCACCGTGAGAATCCCATCCACACCGGTCTTGTGCTTGGGGAACGGCCTGGTGATGTCCATGGCAATCAATTCCCGTCGTGCTAAGGGGACCTGTAATGGTCGCAACTCGCGGAATGGACGATGATTCCGGGATTTGCAATGTCGGCAAACCTCGCATTGCTCGCTATAGCATGTGACGTCATTGAGAAGGTCGGGCCACCAAAAGCGCTCGCGAAGTCGGCTAAGAGTACGATCGACTCTGAAGTGTCTGGTGGTGGGAGTGTCGTGGAACTCGCCAAGAAGCCGTATACGTAAGTGTGGATCACTTGGTACACAGAAGATCCTTCTCCCGCGAGTGGACTAGCAAATAACCCTCTTGGATCCGATAGTGCGATGGCTCCGGATTTGGAGAGGAGCAATTCGCATACTTGTCGCGAAACTCGGGGTCGACTTGGTAGTCGCGGATGAAGCTGTCCCACAAGTAGTCGTCAATCTCGAACGCCGAGTAGACCGCGGTACAATGGTCCGGACGTTGTGAAAGAGTGTTTGCAAAATGGTTTGAATGTGATGGGGGAAGAAGTTAAAGTGGTCGATGAAAGCCATCCAATGAGCAATGGTGCTATTGACCTTGTCTTGGGTCTTGTAGAAGACCAACGGATTGTTATCCGTTACCCATCGGTATTGACTTCGTCTGAAAAGAAAATGCCGCCATCGCTTAAGCGTGTGTATGAAGGCTAATAACTCCTTCCATGCGTCGTCAATCGAATGCACGGCGGGCACTTTCTTACTAAAGTATTCGACCAGGTCAAAATGTCCGTGCCACGTCTTGAACGTGGATTTGTAGCGATCTTGTGGGCGTATCGAAATCTGATGATAGCCCGACTTAAAAGTCCAACTCGGAAAAATATTTCGCGCCGCAAAAATGCTCAAGAAGATCGTCAGTACGAGGAAGAGGCCCCACATTCTTGACGGTTTGCATGTTGAGCTTGCGATAGTCAATGCATAAGTGAAGATCCTTGTTCTTCTTCCTTACGAAGAGAACCGGCGCACCGTATTGTGAGCTACTAGGGCAGATCTAGCCCTTTCCAACTAGTCATCGAGTTGCGCACGAAGAACCGCGAGCTCCTTCTTGCTCATGCGATAGATGCATCCTTTCAGCGATATGACATCAGAGTCGGTCGCTGCGACGGTCCTAAGAAAACATAAGCCGATCTTGTTGGTCCGCTCGTAAGTGCACGAGGTCCGGATAGACTTGTCTGTCACAAGTTGGCACCAGATCGAAGGGTGCGGAAGAGGGATGGTACACGGCACCTCGGTGCCAAAGGCGTCACAAACGGTAGGCATTCGCCGATGGAAGTTGATCATGTCGTCCGCACTTGCAAGCCAAGGCATCCCCAAAATAATGTTGAAGTCTGTGTCAAAGATGTCAAACGTAACCGGCTCGCATGCATTTGGTGCGAAATAGATCGGCACGACTTCGATGTAGCGATCAAGAAGTTGTTGCGTCCAACCGTCTGCCATCTTGACCGCCGTAGGATATGGCTTCTTCTAACTTGTGCGCCAAGGCCGGCCCTTCGTATAAAGAACTGACTCATAAAATTGCTAGTCGATGCAGGATGCTTGCCCATATTGGATGCGGACATAGAGGAGCGGTGGGTTGTTGTCGTTATATAGCTGTGTGCGAAACTCGTGGGCCACCTTTGTGATATATGCAAGGAGGTCCCCCACCACAACTTCGTCATCCATTGCGGAAGTTGTGCTGCATAGAAGGAGAAATACATGTGGAGATGGGCTTATAGTGCTGCGCATTGCGGTCCCAGTAAGCGGATCGTGGAAAGGAGAGGAAGCCATGCAAAATCCCCAGGCGACAACGGGTCCAAGACGTCTACGTTGAACTCGTGTGCCGAATCCCTTGAAGAACCACTTGAAGATGATAAACTGTCGCCGCTTTCGGACGGAGAAGAAACCGCACACACACCTTGAGCTAGAGAATCCAGTGATGGAACGAGCCAGGCAGCATAGTCCTCAAAAGAGTAAAGGAGAGGTCTTACGACTTCCGCATGTGCCTTGGAACTAAGGGAGGTCGCTCGGGAAGCAACCGGTTCCAAAGGCGTCGAGAGTGCAGACGTATCACTCTCTGCTGTGCTCACTTTCCTGGAAGGGACTTTCCCTTGGCTTTCGCGGTACAGCTGGCCGTTTCGTGAAGGTCGCTGTTGCACCACAAACAATAATGGAATCTCGTGCGGATTTTGTAGTAGACACCCTCCGAGAGACCGTAATGACGCCAACGTTCTTGAGCTGCTGGACCAATTCCGGGGGATGAAGAGGTGTTTGCCTTCAATTTGCTGCGTCCTCGACCTTTGGAGGGGTGACCACCATTTCGAGGGGCTCCTAATACTTCTCCCTTGTCAGATGAAGCGGTCTTGTTCGAAGAGTCGGTCAACGTTGTTGCTACGACCACGGCCACTTTCGGCCGATGCTGATCTCTGCCCTGACCTGCAGAAGACGAGCGGCCAGCATTGCGGGCTTCCGTGTTCATCACTATAATCTGTGAGGCCTTATGAAATAGCGATTCACTTGTGGTGAGTCTCTCAGTGACTTGCTTTTGGTACTCGGTGATCCAATCCGTGCTTGGCAAGGCGTTCAGATGGAACTTTTGCAGTTTCTCCATTGCCTGAAGCTTGGGCGGTTCCACTTGGAACCTCTTATGCCATGCTGCCTTGAAATCAGCCCAACTGATCTTCGTGTGCAGCTCGGTGGCGGCGACCTTGTGCGTGGACAGCATATTGCCAAGCCATGCTTGACATGCGCCCCCCGACGGGTGATATAAATAAGTATGCCGGTTGGAGTTGCGCACTTTGTGGATATCCAGACGCAGGTCAAATTGGCGCCACCATGGAATTGGCTCAGTCTTCGACACGTCGTAGAAGATCGGGATGCGATGAAACTTGGGTATGCGCTCTTGGGATGACGAGGTTGAACAGGCGGCTGCTGCACCAATCTGCTGCTCCAACTGTCGATCAGTTGCTTGGAGCTGCCGATTCACTGTTTTCTGCTGCTGAGCGCTGTCCTTTGAAGTCCCTACGTCAGTCTCCAGAATGTTGATGCGATCGACGAGGTTGGAGGGACCGGTGGTTGGCGCGGGAGCCGGTCGCTGTTCCAGATGCTGTATGAGGCTAGTCAACCGTGCCACCGTCTGCTGGTGGTCGTGGACCACGTGGTCGAGGCTGTGGATGTCCTCTTGTTGTGCAATGCAGATAGCCAGGAGGTCCGTGACGCGTGTGAGCAGAATTGCTAGCTTGGCCCCGCAGTCCCGTGGTTGCCTCGCCTTCGGCCTCCTTCCGCCAATCTGTGGCCAGCGCATGTAGTGCACTTTCCTCCTTAAATAGTCCTTCAAGTCATCGTACTCGTTCTTCGTCGGCAGTCTTTGCTGCTGCTGTGTCGTGTTTCTGGCGTTGTTCCTCCACCAGACGACATTGTTCCTCTGATTCCTCCTCTTTCTTTTGTGCGGCTGTCGCTCCGTCTGCCCTCTTCTTCATCCCGGCCGTCGTGTCCAACATGCGGGCCTCGCAGGCCTCGGCTGTCTTCCTTGCCTCCACTCCATGTTGCCCGTCTGTGAGCGGGTGATTGCTGGCATATGCGGCAATAACGGATGGCAGAGGCTGACGTGGCAGTAGCTGCTGCTGACATGGCACGATTGTCAGCTGACGTGGTGCTGACGTGTCGCTACTGATGTGGCCTGCTGACGTGGCCACTTACCAATGCCGCAGCACTGGAGGGGGGAAGACTGGTGGGGGGGAGAGAAGTGTAGAGGAGAAACACAGCAGCGTAGATGGGGTGGGTGTCACATTGATCCCAGACAAGTAGCCACTAATCAAATTTGAAAAAGTTCGAACTTGCTTAAATAATAATTGCAATCAGACTTGTCTTGAGCTTCACTTTCAACATGCATGCATACGCATGGCGATGGCTGACAAACTCTCACCAGGCAGAATCAGCAACAAACATGAGGTGGCGCACAGCGCCCACACAGAAACTCGGATAAATAGCACTTGGCCAGAAACTCAGTACAAGTCAAGTTGTCACAGCTTGCAGCTATGGCGTGTGAGCGCCGGTCTTAACTGCCCCCTTAACACTGTAATCACCATCTGCCACACTTTTACTCATGCATGCACACACTAGGATCTACCCTGAATGTCCACACACACACACACACACACACACACACACACACACACACACACACACACTGTTGTCGTCAACAAGCTGGCAGCTATGGCTGCCATTGTCTTCCTCCTCTTGGTACTGGCGGCTACAGCCGCCGACTTTCTCCTCTGCCCTCTGCATCTTCGGGCACCTGCTGACCTCCTTGCACAAGTCGCACCAGCAGCGCTTCCGCATGGCTCGCAGGCGAATGAATGAATGGCTGAGCGCTGTGTAATGACCCGCCATAACACAGACTGAGAACACTGCTGGTTTCTGAAGTTCTGCCGATGGAATGGATGCCGTGCTGAGATTCCCGCATTCTGCTGTGTTTTCTAAGTCTGTATGTGTGTATGCCTGTTGACTTCGTGCCTGTCTGAGTGCTTGTCGGCGTGAGTGTGTGTGTGACCCGCAAGGGTACTTGCTTTCTTTGGCAGGCCCGTAGGGCCAGTACTTACCTGTGGCCGTGGCATTGAGGGTTGCAGCAGGGAAAACACTCCAGTAGCGGAGCCAGGGGCCCGTGGTGCTTAGAGCAGCGGAAAAACACTCAAGTAGCAGGTAGGCCGGTACCGCACCCAGTAGCAGTAGATGTGTCAGGTACTCGAGGCCGAGCAGAAGAAGACAAAGTTGGCATTTTTAGAGGCCCAGTAGCGGTAGGCTAGGTCTAGGCCGGTACCAATCCATCCAGTCTGAGTCTAGAGCCTGTACGGGCAATATCAGAGTCTGCAAAGATGTTTCCCTCCGAAAGGGAGGAGGTACCGGTTGCCCGGGAGGCCGAGCGGCCTGGAAGTCACCGCCCAGGAGGCAAGCAGCCGCTATATCAAGAGGCCGAGGCAAGAGCTTGGCCTCATTCTTCAGTGTGCAAGTTCGGCGACACGCTGCTGGAGCGCTGGCTGGAGTGGCACTGGGTACTACAGCGCTCCTGGGAGGAAGAAGCCGGGAGCTTCCACCTTGGCTATGGTGGAGCTCTACCTGTAGGAGGAGGAGGGAGAAGGGGACCAAGGAGGAGAGTGGTGGGGTACTTACCTGGATATGGTAGACACCATCTTCGTCACCTTGTTAGGCGCTGCATCTGGAAGGCCCCAGGGGGGGGTAGTGCCGCATCAAGGAAGCTCGGGACAGAGTCAGGCATGGCGGTTGAGTGGGCAGCGGCATAGCTGCATGGAGTTGACCTGGGGACAGAAGGGCAGCAACATAGCTGCTTTGGGTTGTCCTTTGGACAGGAGGGAGAGCCCTCAGTACTCCGCCATAGCCTTGGTCTGTATGTAGAGGAAGAGGAAGGGTGGCCATGGCTATGGTGGACCTCATGTTGTGCCTGCAGTAGAAGTGGGATTCGGACATTGATTCTGGTTCAGCCATTCATCAGTATTATTGTTATTTCTTGTTTGAATAAGAGGGGAGGAGATAAGGAGGCGGAGATTGGTTGGCGAGGAAGAAGAGCCTTGTCATTGGTCTATGCTGGAGTACATCATCTTCTTCTTCTTTCCCTCTCTCTCCTCTCAAGTTCATTCATTTCTTTTTGCAATTGGACGGCATTGTACTTTCTGATGTTTGTATACTTCGAAATTGGCCAGGATCGTAACAGCTGCCTCTTTATTTATACTGTTTCGTTGGTGACCTGGGCTGCCACTGGTCCCAGGCCCAAAGTGGTGCACACTGCACAGTCCTGCTTGGTACTTGCTGACTGGACTAGGTAGACTGGTACTGGGGACTGCTGACTGGACTAGGTAGACTTACTGACTGACCCCTACAGTCCAGAAGAGTCAACTAACTGCTTCTAGAAACTCCTAGCTGCGTAGACTGACCTTTCGCTGGGTAGACTGACCCTTTGCTAGGCCTCAGGGCTACTTCCCCCTTGCTGACTCAGCTACGGTCAACTGTATTTTGGAAGGACCTAGGCTAGACCGATAGACGGACTCCTCAGATGACTATTCCTAAGTACTACGGTTCAAGTCCCGACAACCCAACTAACAAACAAAGCACTAACCTATGACTTTTTAGATATATGTCGCGGGTTCAAGGTTCACAGGGTCTACGGGTAACTGTACAGGGGTCCTGATAGGTGCAGGGATCAAGCCCTGGGATCTGCACTGCTGCGTAATCTGGGTAAAGACCGTTTCATAATAATTTCGAAATGAAAATATTCGAAATCGCAAGTCCGGTAGGTCTCCCAATCCCCCAAAACCCGAAATTGAAATAATAAAAAAATATTTCGAATTTCAGACTGCAGATAATCAGAGAAACGAATAAAAAAATAATTGAACTGCAATTCCCCCCCCCCCCCCCCCCCAAGTTCAGGTAATTACGAATTTAGAAAAAAATAAAATTCGGAATAATTAAGATGAGAGTATGGGCACCGCTTCTAAACTCGGAGGAGGAAGCTTGGGAACCGTAGAAAGAAACAAACTAATATTGAAGGACTGGTTAACCATGTCACCCCAGCACCTACAAAGCCCGATCAGAGACATGATAAGCCCACAGACTAATAACTCAGAAGCAAATCCCCCCAGTCTACAAGATAGAGCAGACGATGCAATCTAACAGCAAGTCACCTGGAAACACTTATCATCTCCCACTGGTCAGGGGTCCTTCGGCCAGATGGAAGGAAGCGTGCGTTGTTCTTCAATGTAATGTACGTTTCGACTTGCCAGTGGGAAAAAAAAAAAAAAAAAAAAAAAAAAAAAAAAAGAAAGAAAAAGAAAAAGAAAAGAAAAGAAAAGAAACCTCCAAAAGGGACAGAGAGGTGTGTCGAGAAGTTACAGCCTGGCAAGTCCTCCGAAGGGGTTCTGTTTAGGGATAAGGGTGCAAAGGTAAGAGAGAYAGTGGAAGACAGACCTAGCTCTACCAGTAATTCACACAGATCTGACAGCCTTACAGCTGAGAGGCAGAACTAGGGAAGCCCAGATTGTCCAACAGACAGACACCATAACACTGTGTTCACAACTCTGGTGAGGCCTTACAACCCCTAGGTTGCGTCAAGAGGCTAACTTAGGCAGGGGTGAATGATGACACATCCTTCCCACGGTAAGTAATCAATGCCGTCCTTCGGGCCTTCCTACCATAAAGGGGAGGAGCGTGCGTGAGTACCCTTTGTAATCATTTCTGACTTGCCGGTGGAATAGGAACCGGACTGATGAGAGTATGGGCAGCAAATTTCGATTTTGGGATATAGAATCCAGAAACTTAACTGCAAAGAGAGATTTTCTGAGAAGGAAAAAAGAATTCGGAATCTTAAAGTAACGGAAAATTCGAAATTCCAAAAAATAAAGGAACCAGAACTTCCAGCAACTAACAGCAAAAAAAATCCAAAAAAAAACTCGAACTTATCAAGCAACGAAATTTCGAAAATAGGAAAAACGAAAATAAAAAATTTCAGTTGCTGCACAATTTCAAAATTTGCGAACTCTTGAAAAACGAATTTGCGTCAAAGAAAGAATTCCGAAGATTTTTTTTTGTTGGAATTGGCAGTTAGGTAGAAAATCGCAAATGCGTCCAGGAGGCTGCTCTTGCCAATGCCAAAACGTGCCAGACCCTGGTGATGAAGCTCAAACAAAGGTTGTCTTGAAAATAGGCCAAAAATGGCCTGAGATAAAACCCTGGTCTGGTGCCTACGTTTCAGGGCAGGTCGATCTTATGAGGGCCTGAAAATGGCCCTCCGTTTCAGGCTGAAAAGACTCAGGGCCTGGAGGGCCCTGTTTTAGGCTGAAACGACACAGGGCCTGTAGGCCCTTGTTTTGAATGTTTTCAGGCTTTCAGGCTGAAAACAACATGGGGCCTGTAGGCCCTTGTTTTCAGGCTTTCATGCTGAAAACAACACGGGCCTGAAAATGGCCCGTGCAGCCTGTTGCAGGCGCAGCATGTAACACCTCGTGTCAACTGTGTTTGGGAGTGAAGTTGTGGACCAATAGGCCAAATACCTGCTACCTGATAGAACTTCGAAAGGTGTGAAGGTAGCACAATGGCAGATGAAAAAGAGGTCAAATAGCCATTCAAATTTTGACAAGTGGTGTGAAAGTATGTTATGGTTGTTGATGTAGCACAATGGCAGATGAAAAAGAGGTCGAATATCCTGGGACCTTTTGACTTACAAGGATGCTTCTGATGTAACACTTCCTTTGCTATCGTTGCGCACTCTCATCGAACTCATTGTGTAGTCTGTGGGTGGCCTTGGGCCAGGCAGCTGGCGACTGCTCAAGAGAACAGACAGAAAAAAATATCGTTACAGAGAAGAAGGTAGCAAACAAGCAAGGGGTCTTCGGCAATGCCCGGCTGGTTGGTACAGGCCACCTCTGTTCAGTTGTCTGGGAAATAAGTTCAAATAACAAATGGTTGATTAATGAATATTGTCTTATCTGTGCAGATTCGGTTGGATAGGTATGGACGTGAATACCATGCTGAAATGGTGACCGATTTGAATGAAAAACGGCCACACGGTAAGTACAGCCTCTACTACACACACAATCATGGATATGTGCATGTTTTGCAAGAATAGTGCCTGTCATGTGGAGAGAGAGAGAGAGAGAGAGGTAATATGCCGTCTGTAGTCTGCTATTTTTTTGGTCCAACTGGAAACAGCTAGTCTGCTTTTTTTTTTTCAACAACTAGTTCTCCCTGAATGCATGCACAGAGGTAAAGGTAATATGGGGAATCCCTCTCATTCCCCTTTTTGCCTTTTCAGCATCATCAGATAGGCATGGTGCAGAACCAACAAATCACGAAAGTGTTAAGAAACAGCAGTGCAAGCAGCGGAAGACTGAAACACACCAATCTGACTCATCGGAATCTGGACTTCGCATGTGCATACATGATAATCACTCCTGGGATAGGCAGCAAGGAGGGGGCATACATGAAAGAAAGATCCCGATTCCGCCTTGGCTCACACACATGGGGAGTACCGTGCATGATGGAGGCGGGGAATGAAGAAGAAGAAAAAGAAGAAAAAGAGACTGCAACTCGGGAATAGTCCCACAATAGTCTCAGCCCAAAGCCTGGGAGGCAACTCCCAAAATAGCAATTGAGTCTCTCTCTCTCTCTCTCTCTCTCTCTCTCTCTCTCTCTCTCTCTCTCTCTC
>BFEA01000217.1:2000268-2030253 GCA_003427395.1 Chara braunii
TTTCGATTTAAAAAAACGACGGTCGGGGTGTGCAACACTGAACGAGGATGAAAATGTTTTTTACGGATTTTTTCAGAATTTCGATTTAAAAAAACTTCAGTAAAAAATCCGAAAAAAAAAGTATGTTGTACAACATTGCAATGCCTGAGGGTCTTGACAAAATTCCCAACAAAATTTGAGATAAAAATAAAAACAATGGCGGTACTACAGGCTTCTGAAAAGTTGTACCCTAAAACTCGTTCTATAACGTACGTACGTTGTATTCGAATACAATGTACCCCGTACGTTGTATTCGTATACAAGGTACGTACGTTTTTTTTGGGTTAAGAAGGTAGGCCTACAAGTTTGAGCCGGGGTGCACACTAGATCAGCAAGACCAAGCACGGACGCCACAAAAGTAACGGCGGACCACTGTTTGCTGCGCCGTATACTAGGCCATACTGGGATCCACCATAACCGCCGTGCACCACAAAAATAACGGCGGACCACTGCTTGCTGCGCCGTCAAAACTGGTACCATGGCTGTCCCGCAATACCGCCGCCAGATCACACACCAAAAACTGCCTCCACTGTGACGCAAAAGACCCGCAACATTTTTCCTCACAATAGTGTCGCTGACGTACCGCCAACCGGACAGCATAACCTCGATGAAGATGTTGCGGCTGCCGCCAACTTCGGCAGCATGATCCCACCTCATACATTGTCATTGCCGCGCCGCTGATCGAGCAGCACCTCCCCACACTCACATTAAAAAAAACGGCGGCGCCGTGCAGCAAATCCGGCAGCACCTTCCTTGAGGATGGTCTTGATGTCGCGGCGGCAGTTCGGCAGCACAACCCTACTAAAATAGGTGCCGCTTGCCGCACTGTCCGGACCCTGACGCAGCCTTACCGCTGCAGCACCATCCCACACTCACAGCACACGCACAAGGGTAGGGCAAAAAGCTCCTAGCCCTCAGCTATGGCTGTCTCCCTTCTCCTCCAACTCCCTGCAGACCTCCACTCCACCAGCAGCACCTCCACCGGCAGCACCGCCCCTCTCCAGCAGCATGCAGCAGCCAGCCAGCATTCACACAAGTGAATGCCCCAGCAGCACTGCCATAATTGTGAGGCTGCTGGGTGGAGTGCTGGGCATGTGGGCAGCTGCTTTGCCCACAGCCAGGCAAAAGTTTGTGGGTGCTCCTAAACCTCGATCGAAATCGATGGCTAGGAGCTCAGTGCCTTGGCTCAGCCCAAAGGTCATCCATTCCCGGAAGTATCTGGCCTTCCCCGCAGGCCACATTCTCCAGGAAATGGCTGTCAGCAAAACGAACGGGCGCAGGTGAGCTACCAACAACGAAAGGGGGGGGAGATCTAACAGTAGAGGGGAAAAAAAAATCAGGAAAAATAATAAATCTAACAACAACAAAAAAAAACACTTACCTCCCGTTGCACCTGCCGCCCGTTTTCCCATACGAACGGGCAGCTCCTGAATCAGAGTGTGGGGCTATCTGTGGCAGTGTACGTTTCCATGTTCTGGCTGAAGATTCATTTCGATTTTGCTCATCCTATCGATGGATGCAGCGTGAGGTCTACCAACAGGTAGGACCCCTCTCTCTCTCTCTCTCTCTCTCTCTCTCTCTCTCTCTCTCTCTCTCTCTCTCTCTCTCTCTCTCNTCTCTCTCTCTCTCTCTCTCTCTCTCTCTCTCACACACACACACACACACACACACACACACACACATATCGCGGTAGTGTATAGATCCACGATCTAGGGTGGATTCATTCGCTTCCGGCCAGGCTGTCGAGGTTCAGCCTCCTGATGAGTCGGTGCGAGTCCGACGAAACAGTCAGGCACAGTCACACCCGTTCGTCCGAAACGAACGGGTGCTCTGGCACCAAGAAGAAGAAAAAAAAAAGAAAACGAAAAAAAAAAAAATCTAAACAAAATCTAAACAAAATCTAAAAAGAAAACGAAAAAAAAATAAAAAGAGATCTAAAACAAAATCCAGAAAGAAAGAAGAAAGAAGAAGAAAAAAAAAAAAAGTAAAACGATCTTACCTTCTCCAAGAACAGTCGCCCGTTCTTCAGGGCGCTGTTTGGTGCACTGGGGCTGAATGCCCCAGTCACTTCTCGGGGCGCCATCTGACGCTTTGTTTTTAGTTAGCTTTAGTTGTTGTTTTTTTTTTTTTTTTTTTTTTTTTTTTTTTTTTTTTTTTTTTTTTTTTTTTCTTAATGCATGTCATCCTTGCGCAGGGGCCATGCTGATCTGTGCGGCCGATCTCGGTCGCGCGATCTTCATGATCGACAACCGGAATCGACCGCGCCGGTAGCAAGCAGAGTGGACAGCTCCAAAAGGAGCTATGCCCAGCAAGGCGTGACATTTCAGATTTGATCCCGGTGTCTGTCGGGTAGTAGTCTGGTGCTATAACCTATTGGGCTAGCTCCTATCATGATAGTGATAGGAGCAACTTTTCTATATGAAGAGCTCAGCCCTGTCCCTATTCCCTTGTCGTAGCCTTGCAGGCCCTGCCTGCCTGTGGCTCTGCATGTCTCGCCTGCTTGAGGCTTTGCAAGCCCTGCTAGTCGTCCCTGCCCCATCGGTTGACCGCGAGTATCAACCGCGGCAATCTCCTGCCCATAACAGAGCAGGCTGCTAGGTCTCTCGGCCACCGTCGTGGTTTTAACCCCCGTACAACGGTCCTTAGTAGCCTCGTCGGCTCTGAATCGCGCAGGTTAGCAGCCGCGTGACATTATTTTAGGTAGAAAAATAAGTCTAACTTTAGCGTTCCCATGTTCGCACGTTCCTGCGGCTTCGGCAAAAGCGAAGCATTATCATTCACATTCGTTGCTCCCGGACGCCACGCGTTCAGACGAAATCTCGAAAACTTTTAGTCTCTCATAGGTCATACCTGAATAAACTTTTGGCAATCGTCAGTCTCATCAAGTCCTTAAACTCAACGAAAGAGTCAGACAGTGTCTGACGTCAAAAAAAAACGGCAAATACCCTTGTCAGGGTATTTGCCCCAACACCGCAATCAGAGATTGGCCTCGACCTAAGACTGTTATAGAGTTGCGATCTTTCTTAGGACTTGCTAGTATTAGAGCAAGTTCGTGAGGAACTTCTCCCTTATAGTTGCACCCATGAGGAGATTGCTGAAGAAAGAAAGACCTTGGTTATGGGGCAAAGACTGTGAGTCCGCGTTCAAGACACTTAAATACACGCTAACTCACTACTCTGTCTTAAAGATTGTTGATCCATCACTTCCCTTCACTATCACAACTGATGCTAGTCAGTATGGGATTGGGGTTGTGCTAGAACAAGATGACGAGAAAGGCTACAGACCCATCGAGTTCATGTCTAAACGCCTTTCATTTTAGTAGATAGCTAACTCCACCTACGAAAGGGAATTGTATGCCTTAGTAGAAGGCACTGGACACTTGGAAACACTACTTGCTCGAACGACACTTCACGGTTTACATAGATCACTCAACCTTGAAGTGGATCAAGATTCAACCTCGACTCTCCGACACGCTAGTAAGATGGTGTGCATTCATTGACACATTTGATTTTGAGTTTAAAACCGTAAACCATAAAAGGAAAATCTATTGTTGTTGTTGATGCTTTGTCCAGGCGATCTGATTTCTTTGGTACGATTGTTACTTATCTGGATATCGGGAATGAAATGAAGGACCAAATTTGTAAAGGGTATGTCGATGATCCGATTTGGAACCCTATCATCCAAACCTTTCAAAAGAATCATGAACTCTTTCCTGAATACCGAATGACAAATGGCTTACTCGTCTTCCTTGATCAAACCGAAGAAAGAATCTGCAGTCCTCACAAAGAAGATATTAGAAGTATGATCATTAGGGAATGTCATGATATTGAGGGTCACTTCGGGTTCAAGAAGACGTTGGCCAACGTAAGAGAATCTTTTGAATGGAAAGGAATAAAGGAGGATGTCCTAACTTATGTGCGAACTTGTGTTGTTTGCCAAAGGAACAAGTCCTCTAATGAGAATCCATTGGGACTACTGCGACCACCACCTATACCGAGTGAACCAAGTGAGTCCATCTCGATTGACTTCATGAGTCTCACAAGAGTCGAAATGGGAATAGCCAGGTAATGGTCATTATTGACAGATTCTCTAAGTATGCAATGTTCATTTCTTTACCATTAGAGGCTAGATACGGATTTCCGAAAACCATTGTCTCTTATAGGGATGTACGGTTCACTGGTCTACAATGGCAAAAGTTAATGGAAGCCTATGGCACAAGACTGACCACGTCGTGAGGTGGACGCCCTGAAACGAATGGGCAAACCGGACAAATGAATAGAATGTGCCAACAACTTTTGCGAATGTATGTGCGGCCAGATCAGATTGACTGGGATGAGCACTTACCAGAGATTGCGAGTGCTTACGACAATAGCGTTCACACTATTACTGGAAGAACATTTGAGCTTGTTTATTACCTCTAAGTTTCCATAGAGGAGAGAAGGTTACGTTTTCTCCAGCTCCAGGATGTGACGAGTCGACATCACAATTGTGTTAATTGAAACCACAATAAATAATAGTAAATAACTCTTTACTCTAATGCTGTGTAGAACCCCGTACAAATACGGGCTGTCCGTACGTACATACGGCCGTACGTACGGGCTCATGTGGTCGTACGGGTCGTACGTACGAAAAAAAAAAAAAAAAAAAAAAAAATCKGAAAAAAACAATATGTTATGCAGAAAAATAAACTGAAACACTTTTGCCTCAGGGTCATATTGAAATTCGTTACCAAATTTGAGATTAAAAAAAACGTTTAAAAGTTTTTTTTTTTTGTTTTGTTTTTTTTCCGTACGGGGCTATACATACGGCCGTACGTACGACCGTACGATAAACCCCCCGTACGTTGTACGGAGTGTTACACAGCTCTAATGAAATGAATACTATCAATTGAGGCGAAGTGGCGCTGTCTGCGACATATAAATGCATCACTACCTAACGCACTGCACAAAGGATGGAATCCGGGACGTCCCATTGGCGTGTTAACTAGGGAACAAGTCCAAAGGCCACCCTTAGGAACCAAAGAATTTGCAATTCTATATGGGCAGCTGCGTAGCACCGTGTTCGCATTCGGAGGCGAACGCGAACATGTTCGCCCGAACGCAAACAAGCGCCCAAAACCCTCCAAACGCGAACATAAAAAAAAAAAAAAAGGTTTTCAGAAACATCTGAAAAAAATATATGTTATGTTAAATATTAATACAAGCAACTTTTGCCTTGGATTCGAGTTCAAATTGGTATCCAATCGTGAGTTCAAAATCTAAAACCGATTTTTTATTATTATTATTATTTTTACGAAAAAAATTACGTTCGCCCGAACATGTTCGCGAGCTGTTCGCGCGAACGTGAAGGGGCGCGAACACGTTTGCCGTGCTACGCAGATGGGCAGGACATAGCCAAAGTAAAGGAGAATATACAGAAAGCCCAAACTACAGATGATGGACCAAGCAAATAAGCATCGTTGACCTTCTGAGTTCAAAGAAGGAGACTTAGTTTGGGTAAAGTCTAATCAATTCTCCCTTGACGTAAATGTCTCTCAGAAACTGCTACCTGTCTACTATGGACCGTGGGAAGTTCTCAAGGTGATAGGGGATACAGACGGACCGGCATATCGCATTGATGTACCCCCTCATCTCAAGACCTACCCTGTCTTTCACACTTCCAAACTGCTACCCTATGTCGAGGGCCAAAAGTTTCCCAACCGGCCATCCATGATTCCTCCCTCTATGCACGGAGGTTATGAAGTTGAACGAATTCTGGAACATGGATACTTCTCTACAGGGGAATATCTCAGAAGCAGTACAAGGTCAAGTTCAAGACAACCAATCTCAAAATCAAGATGGTTCTCTAAGAAAGAACTTCTACCTACTGCACCTGATATTGTCGCTGCCTATGAGCGTGAGTTAAAAGAGAACGGAGCCTAAAAGTAATAGTTTCTGCGATGGAACTCGAAATTGGGCCCTATGGAATGCAATAACTTGCTCAAATCATGCATCAGTCGAGGCCGTGGGCTGCTTCCGTGGTCAAAGAGGCCAAAACAGGGGTCATAGGCCACGCCCAAGTCATGCAACAAACCACGAGAAGGTCTGCTGCTGTGGGCACCCGAATCGAGGCCTGGAAACTGGCCTTCAGAGGCCCACCGTGCAACAGTTGACCGAAGAAAGTCAACAGTCCACAGCAGCTCGGAAATTCAGATTCACGGGTCAAAGTCAACGCGGATCGGTCCCGGCCATCGATCGGATACACACCTTTGGCTATTTGCAGGTATCTGTGAGGGATCAAGACCAGGTGGAAATCTGCAACTGTAAGGGATCCAAGCCATTGGCTGCAAAGTAATCTGGGCCGTCGTATCCGAGAGACCAGAGGCTGGTCGACCTCGAGTCAACACTATAAGTTGACCCAGCCCACATTCAGTCATGCACTTGCTGCTTGACGCTGGCTGGATGCTAGCACTATGCTGGCACAACGCTGGCTCTGCACTGGCTTGACATGGGACGACGACGCGAGACTGCTCTGCGACTACTTGATGCTGGTGCCCTCTCTGTCTTTGGCGCCCGATGGACCAGAGACCATGCTGACGTGGCATTGGCCACTCTGTCTATGAGAATAATATGACATGGCGAGGAGGAGGAGGATCACGGCTGTGAGATTGTGGGAAGCTTACCTGTCTGTCACTGATCATTGTTGCGCATTGCTGTCCGTCTTCAGATGATGTCTGCGCTGGCAAACCCTATGATGAGACCTGCTCTTTGTCAGATTGTCTAAGAGGGGACTGGCTGCTGATGTGGCGAAAGGAGATGCCCGAAGGAGAAGGGGGTTCTGAGGGAGACCTATCTGCTACGCTGATGGTTACTTTCTCTTCCACCTTCTAAGTCTCCTCTCCCTCCCCTCGTCTTCTTCTCTGGTGACGTGACATTGGGCTACCTGACCACTTGTAGGATTTTGGAGATATTGTATTTGCGCTGAGACATACCGCATCTTGACATTGACGAGCTTCTCTCCTGACTGGGTTCATTGCAGTACTGCTGCTTGCTGATCTGATTTGCTGAGATTTCCCTGTTCTGTGAGGTTTTGCTGTTTGCTTTCATGTGTGCAAGTCCCTGTGTGACGATTGCTTGGTGTGTGTTTTGTGTGTCCCAAGAGGGGTAGATTAGAACTAAGGAAACCGCAGGGACAAGACTGATTGGAGGCTGGACGGACTTCTAGAAATGCCAGGACACACAGGGAAACAAGTAGAATTCGGGTATCAACCAGTAGGGTTTTTCCAGCAACTCGGGTAGAAGCTGTGAGGCCTAGAAGGAACTTGTAGCTTGCAAAACGTCAGTGGTAGTCAGTGCCCAAACCTAGATATCAGGTAGGTATAGGGGCTTGTTGGAGAACGAGTCTCGGCTGTATTCTTTGTCAATGTACTTTTCCTGGTTTTTCGTGCACTTTGCGTCTAACCCAAGAGACACAATCTTGTGCCTTCCATTTCATGGCATGAATTTGGGTACCTGGGATAGATATCCCATTATGAGTTTTTGTGCTTCACACCTGCTGATTAAGCCCCAGTTTCAGCTCTTCAGATAAGAATTGAGCCACCAACCTTTTGATCTCAACAGCATTTTGCTGTGGATGCCGCTTCAAAAGACTTGTCTATGTAGGATATGCTGATGATTTTGTTATCTACTATAACACTTAAACCGAATCTCTGAAGACGCCGCTCCGCACTAGGCCTAGAGTGTCCCCAGATTTCCCGTTTTCCCTGGGTGGCATCTTGGCTTTTCATTTTGGGGTTTGATTTCTTTCATTCCAGAAGCTGGGGACTCGAATCTGCAGGGTGAAGTGCTGTTTTGTTCATGGCGTGGATTTCACAGCTGCTCCAGGCTTTTTGTTTCTTGAGGTGCCAAGCGCTTTTGTTCTCTTTGGGCCAATTTGATGGTGATGGGTGCGAGCCACGGTTGTTTTCTTGCTCCACTGTTTTCGGTAGGAGAGCACGTTTGTCGTTTTCCGGAGAGAGGGCGGATCAGCTCCGCTGAGCTGGCTGCGGCGTTTTCAACATGCACCACATGCTAGAATACAAGTTCATTGTAGCTCGTGTGGGTGCACAGTTCGTTGCAGCTTGTTGCAGCTCAAGCATGTTGGTGCGCCACATGTTTGAACACAAGTTGATAGTAAGCCCAATTTTTTTTTTTTTTAATTCTCTAATGACCTCGCTCCTCTACTCAGCATTCCCCAGGCATGTGGACCAGCATGTAGACCAAATAGATTTGGATTGATCGAGATCTTCAAAGTTCAAACACAAGTTCGTAGTAAGCCCGCATTTTTGTTAATTCTCTAACGTCCTGGCTTCACTATTCATTATTCCCCAGGCTTGTGGACCAGCGCGTAGACCAAATACATTTGGATTGGTCAAAAGTGTATCAGACCTCGAAGAGGCCCAAACACATTTAGTATGCCTTGTACTGGACAGAACCCTAAGTGCATTCTAAGTGGCACTCAGCCCACAGGTGTCTACCAACAGTTGCTGGGTGTTCAACCGGCCACATGGCTGTGTCTTTCTTTTTTTGTGTGTATTATTTTTTTAACCTCGATTTCGGTGCCTTGACCACCCAACCCACGTACCATAGCCTACCTGCCCTGCACTGTACCAACCCAACCCGACCCACGTACCGTAGCCTACCTGCCGCTCACTGTACCAACCAGCCTACAGGACTATCCAGTCCACATACGACGACCTGGCCCACACTGTACCAGCCAGCGACCCAGCCTGCCTGGTGTCACTGAGGCCACATAATGTTGCTCAGCTTACACTTTTTTTTTTTTTTTTTTTTTTTTTGACCCCCCACGGCATTTCAGTGCCCAGCTTGCATGCGAACGGGGATAAATGGTATCATCCAGAAAGAGGCCCCGCGGTGTGAAATCAGGTGGTGAACTCTGTTTCTGTTTTTTGTGTTCACAGCCTGTCTGGGGTGCGTTTTATACCCCGGGTCAAATTTTCGTCGTTAGGTCGCACCGGTCATCCGTTGGGGTCCATATGGTTGTCGGAAGGGCCATGAATTTGCTGGGGGTCCAATTCCAGGAGGCCGGGCAGTTGTTGCTTGCGGAGGACTGGAAACTGCCCGTAGGGAGCTGGGCAGTTGCTGCACTCGTTGGACCAGTGGGTGCCTCTTTCAGAAAAGTTTAGAAAAGGCACTGGACCCAGGCCGAAACGGCACGCGCGGTCCAGGTGTAAACCTAGAGGCGGAGTCGCCCAGATTTGTGACGCTGTCCAGGCCATGGAACCCCGCTGGTGGTTCCACGCTTTGTCCTTGCGCACATGAACAGGCCTCCTCTCTCTCTCTCTCTCCCACACACACACACAGTCGTGTGCACACAAGCACATACACTTGGAGTTGTGTATATGAAACATGACAACACAGTGAACACACCCAACACACACATAGTCCTCAACACAGAGCTGCTGCGGCCATAGCTCAGGAGGTTTGCGTAATTGCGAATGTAATCAACCACATTTTCGGCTAGATTCATCTTCGAATTTGTGAGCGATCGTGGATTCACATGACGTCACGAATTGCATCCAGCAGACAATGGGCATCACTCCAGTACAAAACACTACATGCATTTGGACGGTTTCTTGACCATGTGCATTCGTACGAGTCCAACGTTTTGAATGCATTGGGTCCAGCAAGCGCCCAAATGCATGTGGAGTTTTCTGTAGCGAGCGAGGCCCAATGGATGCATTAGGCTTGGCAATATCCTGTGAACCCACGATTCCCCCAGAATTAGAGGACCATAGAGGTTGAATCTAGCCGTAAATGCGGTTGAACCCAAAATAACGCTGCCTTCCTCCAAAGCTACAAACCTTCAGCCATACGCACACTCTTCAAAGTAGAGCTGCTGCCGCCAGGGCTCAGAAGATTTGTGCAATTCCCAACAGCATATACGGCTATATTCATCCTCTTGTTTGCAGTAGAGTTGTGCAACTCCGGATATAATCAACCGCTTTTACGTCTAGATTCATCCTCTTATTTGTGAGGGATCGTGGGGTTCAGATGATATCATCAAACGCATGCAGCAGACAATGGCTGCGTTCGGTTCGGCGATATCCTGGGTAAACTCAACTCCCTCCCCACTCTCAAATTTGGAGCATGAGTCTGGCCATAAATGCGGGTAATTACATTCGAAATTGTGCTCCCCCGCCCCCCTGCCTCCTGCCCCCACTTCAACCGCCAATGTGGGCATACTCCCTCAGTCATTTTATTTCCTGGGTGAACTCGCGCTAGCGGAGCGGATTGGATTTAAGGCTGAATCTGGATGTGCTTATGGAGAGGGTGCAGAAAATCTCGATTGATCTGCTTTTCTACATCTGTGCATAAAACCCATCCAGTGAAAAGCATTCCATGATGCAGACCCCAAATTTGAATCTCAGGGTCAAGTCCCAGGCAAAGGAGACCTTGTCGACCAGTTTCGGAAAGGCTGAGTCGGGTGGCCCAGAGGTCAAGTCCAATAGGCACCCCGTCAACAGTCACATCCCAGAGGCAAAGGTTGCATTCCAAATGCAAAAGTCACGTCTCATGGTGAAAGGTCACATCCCACAGGCAAAGGACACTTCCCCAGGCAAAAGTCTTGTACCACAGGCAAGGGTCACATCTCGAAGTCAAAAGGCATAATCTAAAGGCAAAGGTCATGTCTCATGGGTAGAGAGGCACATCCCACGGATGAAAAGTCGTGACCCACAGGCCCAAGCAGCAGCGCACCAAGGGAAATTCAGGGAGGTACCAGGCCTCGACATTCTGAAGCAAGCAGGCCGTGGGCACGTGGTACCCGGTCCAAGTCAAGCCAAAGGAGCAGAGGCTGGGACAAGTCCAGGCTCAGTCCAAGTCAAAATAAGGACTGGCCAGCCACATTTTGGACAGATTGCTCATTCACAAGAAGCGTGGAAGTGCTGCTGGCTGCGGGTAGCTAGCGCCCGAGACCACGAAGGGCAGCGCTGTGCTGTGAGAGGGAAGGCGGCCATAACCACACAACTAGTAGTAGGGGATAGAGCTGAGTAGCAGTGGATGTATTCAGAGTCAAGCTCTTGAAGTAGAGAAAGTGGGAGGGGGAGGTTGAGCGCAGGCATGAGGAGGACAGAGAGAGAGAAGAGGGACAGAGAGGAGAGAGAGTCACCGACCTGGATGAGGATGCTGGACATGGGTGCCTGAACTCTGCGCTGTTGAGCGGCCGGTGACTGGAACTGCAATAACCCGCTCATATTTGCCTAGGTCGTCGGCCAAGGGGGCCACCCGCAGGCCACAAGTCGGCCCCCAGGCCCTGCGTTCGACCGTGGGGCACAAAACCCCTAAAATGTGGCTTTAGAGGCCCTGCCCCACAGTTACCAAAGTCAACTGCCTGTCGGAATATTGAGGCCCACGAGTCAAAGTCTTCACGGACCCAGTCCAGGCCACCGATCAGACACACACTCTTGGTTGTACGCAGGTATCCAAAGAGCATTCGGTCCAAGTGGAAGTCTGCAACTGTACTAGATCCAAGCCGTCGGCTGTCAGTCAAAGCCTCCGTGGGTGAGAGGCTAGAGGCTGGTCAAAGTCGTCAACACTACTTATTGAACCAGCCCCTGGGAATCAACATTCAGTCTTGCCTTGCTGACTTGATGCTGGCACGACGCGGGCTTGACGCTGGCAATACGCTGGCTCTACGCTGGCATTGTGCGACGACGACGTGAGACTGCTGCATTCGCGTGCTAGCGCCTCTTTGCTCTGGCGCCAGCTGTCGTCATGCTTGCTGACGTGGCGCATGCCACGCTGTCTTCTATATGTTGATGTGACACTGGCCACACTGTCTTGACATTGCTGACGTGGCGCATGCCACACTGTCTTCGACGCTGATTGAGATGCGACAAGGAGGGAGATCGGGATCTGTGGGATTGATTGAGTGAGAGAGAGGGGACTTGTTGATGTTGTCGACATTGCGCAGTGCAGAGACGTCTTCATGGGAGAGTTGTGCCTACGTGGCACTCCGATGTGATCAAATCTCGTTAGGCTCGTTTCTTGGACACTGTTTGTTGATGTGGAGGAGAGGAGAGGCCCGAAGAAGAAGTGGGAACGGAGGGCTTCCTATCTCGATGGATACACTCTTTTACCTTCTATCCTCCCCCTCTCCTCTGGTTACGAGACATTGTATCACAGATCACATTTCATGATTATTGGAGACATTGATCAACGATAAGTTATCTTGTGTTTCGACACTTGACAAGTTTCCTCCAGACTGGGCTCATTACAATTTGGTATCAAAGCTTACCTTCTTCGTCGCGATCTGTTGTTGCGCATTCTGACGCGCCAGGTAAGTCAGGGAGGTGCCCCACAATGACCGAATCACGTCTACAGACGTGCGCAATTACAATCGCGATCTAGACCATGATGCGTGCGCGCACCTACCTGCTGAAGATGATGATGTGGACCGAAGACGGCGACATCACTGATGTGGCGCATTGTTCCTGACATGGCGATCAGATACCAGCGAGAGCATCGTCGGCTGCGGTGCTGACGTGGCGTTCAGTGATCGTGAGAGAGAGAGAGAGAGTGGGAGAGAGTGACTGTTGACGTGGCATTGGAGCGCTGCCTACACGGCAAAGCGGGCGGGTGCTGATGTGGCATCCAAGAGTTGGCAGAGTATTTTTTGACGTGGCACGCACTTGTGTAGCGACTCACCTATTGACGAGGCGCTCCATAGTCCAGCGGTAACTTCGATCTGACGTGGCATACCAATGACAAACGTGGTGGTAGATAGCGTGGTGCTGACGTGGCATCCCTATTGAGGACCTTGCTGGCTCTTGACGTTGACGTGGCATACTCCGTGGAGTTGCTGCGTTGGCATGACAAGGGTGACAAGTGGCATTAGGGGCACGCTGTCATTGGTGAGAGATTGATACTTGCACTTGTGCGTGCTGGCGGGTGGTACAGCATCACGAAAAGACTGTAGTGCCACGCGTCGGGCCTTGTGCCTGGCTGCATCGGCATTCACAGAAGGACAGTCAGAGAGGATGAGCTGCTGACATATTGATTGGTTGTTTTGTTGGATGACTTGACTCACCATAAGCTGTTTTGTGGATGTCTGCTACTCACCGAGTGTGTTGTTTGTCTTGATCACGCTAGTCGTGGCTGCGGTACCTGCACCACTCTCGATTACGAACGTCATCACACAGAACGAACAACAAAATTAGAAATAGATAAAGTAGAAGAATCTCAACCTTTAATTTATTTCTTTAATTTTTCTTGCCGTAGGAATTAATTAAAGTGAGGCCGTGGAATTTGCTGTTGTCTTTTATTTATGTTTATTGTGCGGCGAACTCATTGGACAAAATGGCTTTTGTGTGGAGTTGTCTGTGTGCGTCCATCTTGACTCGCGTCATCCCCCATCTTTTCTATCCCCTTGTTGTCACTCGCTTCGCCGATGAAGAAGAGGGAGTGCTTAGAACTCGTGGTCAAACTGATGAACGATGACAGCTAATGCTGAACCGTCTTCGTACGTTGCTCCAGGAAGTACAAAACGCTGGTCCTGATGCTAGACAATATGTAAGCAGCTTGTTCGATCTGCGCGTCACAGAAACCGAACTACAGCAAGCTGATACTGCCCAGATGATGGAAACCAGCAAAAGAGTACAACAAACAATTGATCAAGCGCGAATGGCACTTGATCATTATGGTGCGGAGCAGTTTGCGAAGATGATTGAACAAGGAGAGACCAACGAAGAAAAGAGGGCTGAAGCATCTGAGAAGAAGGAATAACTGCCAGAAGAAATAATGGATGATACCATCAGACAACTTCAAGCTGCACTAGATGCGGAATTGAGAAAGAAAGAAGCCTATCAGAAAGCAAAACAAGAGAGAAAAACAGGCAAGGAAGGTAGAAGGAATTAGGGCAAAGTTTAATGTAGAAGGTTCAGAAACTGACTTGGTAATTGTCTTGCAAAATGTGATGGGCTACCTTGCCCACCTAGAGATCAAAATTGACAATGTGGCAAGGTTGGTGAAAGGAAAGGACAAAATGGTGTATAAGGAGAAGCCTGAGGGAAAATAAGAGAAGCAACCCCAAACGAAGTTAATGCAAGTCGCAATGAAGGAAGCCAAGAGGACGCCGGAGAAGCCCGGAACATCTAGGAAAGAACCTGAAGAACCAGTGAAAAAGAATAAAGAACCCGCCAAGAAGTAGCAAAAAATGAAGAAGGGGAACGCCCCAAGAGAAAGGAAAAAGTTAAACCACTAGTACCTCAGAGCCTGTTTTTGCCGACCTTGAATTTCACTGCGCTTCGAGTTTGCCGAGCCTGGGTACCACTCCGTTTTCTTTCTGGTACTCTCACGGAAAAAAAAAACAAAAAAAAGAAAAAAAAAAGAAAAAAAGTTGCAGCCGTGAACTCAAAAAAAAAANAAAAAAAAAAAAAAAAAAAAAAAAAACAACGAAATAAAGCTTTGGCCGTGATTGCAGTTGTATACATTCTTGGAAGTGGTAGTGTGAGTGTGCCCTCAGTGAGGGCTTCTCAGCCCCGTGGCCAGGTTGTCAGATTCGAAAAAGCGAATAGAAGGGGAAAAAAACGGGCACACAGATCCGACCGTGAAAATGGCTGGATACATTCCCCTTAATACCAGTGTGACGAGTGTTACAATCTTTTGACAAAACACAGCTGGAGCAGATCACGGACGGCTTGAGCAATTCAGGGATGCCCCCTTGCCTCATTGGCAGGGGACTTATAAGAAACACACGAGCAAGAAAAAAAAGAAAACAGTAATATCCAGAATGTGACCACCTTACCGGTGAGGTGCATTCTGTGGAGGAAGACTCTGAGCACGGCCTCCAAGACTACCCTGCCCGACATCATTGAAGTAGAGATAGTATTTTCTTTTTTTCCTTTTTCTTTCACTCGCGGGCAATATAAAAATCTGATTTATGGGACAGTGTCGACCCTGTGTCCCACCCCCGATAACTTCGGGAACTGGCAAAACATCATAATTTCTCATTTAAAATGAAATTTCCTTTCACGTACAACGAAACGAGAAGCGGGGTGAAGATCTATTGTTGTGGATCGCTGAGATTCAGACCTACTGTGGGACTGCTCCCGTAGCATCGGAAAGCCAAGTTGCTTTGACTACTTCATGTCTGGGAGAAGTGGCGAAAGAATGGGTTTTGTCTGAGGCTAATACTACTGGCTTTGAAGACATTGGGGAGTGGGCTTAGACCTGTCTCTTATACACATCTAGATGTGTATAAGAGACAGCGAGAAAGCCAATTCACTACTTCATGTCTGGGAGAAGTGGCGAAAGAATGGGTTTTGTCTGAGGCTAATACTACTGGCTTTGAAGACATTGGGGAGTGGGCTTAGACTATGACCTTGCGGGAATTTCTCCAGAAGATTAAGGAGGTATTCCTCAACAAAATGACAGCTGACAAGGCATTTGATAAACTCACCACAATAGACCAAAAACGTTGGACCATTGTTGACGCTTTGTCTCGAGAAGTGCATCATTTGTTGCAGGTACCAGGTTTGAACCTGCAAGACAATCAAGTCTTGTACATCTACTCTCGAGCATTGCTTGAGCCCATTCATGGACACCTTCTGTCCGAGGCGAATCCGGTAAGTATTAACTATAGACAGTTTTGAGACCTCGCGCTCCAGAGGGAGCAAATGACCGCACAGGTAAAGGGTACCCATGCGTCCGTTGTGTGTAATGGACCAAGTGGTGGGTATGGAAATGGAAGGTGAGTCCTGTGGCGGCAAAAGCGACAGGACCACACCCTTGTTGTCTTCGACGACGACACAGTTGAGAAGATTCCTCTCGATGAGGCCGAGGGTGGAGTAAGCGGTGGCAGTGAGTCAGGAAAGGGTGACGCCATGGTGGCCAACAAGGGTGGCGCCAACTCGAGTGGATATGGAAAGAAGAAGAGACCACACTCCTTTTTTGAACATCCTAGTATTGCAGTCGGAAGGACTGGGAGAAAATAAACTTGTATAGCGAAGAATGGCAAGAATGAATAAACAATCTAAGTGTCTCAAGTGTGGCACTCCTGGGCACATTATTGCATGGTACCCTCTCATTCATAACCCAAAAGGTAGCAGCCAGTAGGAGTAGCGTCTTCTCCTAATGAGTTGGAGGGTTCAGTTGAAGGTAAGGCGCCAATAACCCCTTTCAACCCCTGACTCGCATGGCAGAGGATGACTCTTCTTCGGCCCATCGCTCTGATATTGTTTTGTGTTCTGTCTCTCTAGGCGATACCCTTGGCGGTCTTGAGAATGAACTGATTGACTTAAGAAGTTCATGGGCTAAGAAAGCAAAGTCTAAGGGTGAGTTAATGATTGTTGACATTGAGATTGCATGTACGCGAGTAGGTGCTTTGTTGGATTCAGGGTCAACGAGGTCCTACATATCAAAAAAGGCAATTAAGAAATTGCACCTTGGTTTGCGTGTGGAGGACCTACCTCGACCTATCACGTCTATGCTTGCAGATAAAAGCACGATAACTGTCTCTCAATATGTCAGTCGTGCTAAACGTTATTTTCGAACTAAGGAGGGGAAACAAATATTATATGAAGTAACCTTGCTCGTGGAAAAAAAATTACCCTTTGATTTGATTCTGGGAATGGATTGGCACGAGGAAGTCGACCTAGAAATCAAGTTCAAAGAAAAGATTGTCAACCTCAAGGATGAGAATTCCAACCTGAAAACAATTGAATTGTTTCACAGGTATGGTTTTGACTCATCACTATCTTTCTATTGTATGAGTCTTCTTGCTTTTCGGAGTATGGTCACGAAGAAGATGTTGGCACAGGACGTAATGATGTTACTCGTAAAGCGAGTTAGTGAGTGTTCTTCGTCCTATCCTCCTGTAAAAAAACTTCTAACTGAGTTTAAGGACTTGCGAACAAAACCGACATGAATAACTGAACGTGCTATTACGCACACCATTGAGATCATTCCCGGAAGTAAGATTCCCAAAGGACCCATCTATCAGATGTCCCTTAGGGAACTCGAGGAATTGAAGAAACAACTGTTAGAACTTATAGAGAAAGGATGGATTCGACCTAGTTCCTCTCCCTATGGTGCTCTTGTCTTGTTCGTGCCAGAAAAGCAAGGAGAACTTAGCCTTAGCCTTTGTATTGATTATTGTGGGTTGAATTATGTCACTGTCGAGAACGTGGAACCTCTTCCTCGCATTGATGACTTGTTGGATCAGTTGTATGGATGCAAGTATTTCAGTAAGGTTGATCTGAAGTTTGGATACCACCAGATTTAGGTGGCGCCTGAAGATCAACACAAGACAATTTTTCTTGAAGATCAACACAAGACAACTTTTTGAACTAGTTATGGTCACTACAAGTTTGTGGTTATGCCCTTCAGATTGACCAATGCACCTGCTACTTTCCAAAGATCTATGAATGAACTATTTCGTCGATGGTTGGATCAATTTGTAGTTGTATATCTCGATGATATCCTCGTGTATCGTAAGACGCTTGAGGATCACGAGAAACATCTACGAATGGTTCTAAAAAAGTTGCGAGAAGGCAACTACAAACGGAATCCTAAGAAATCCGAGTTTGCTAAATATAAGGTACTATACCTTGGACATATAGTAAACGAAGAGGGATAAAGGCCTGAAGAGAAGAAAATAACAGTAATACAAGATTGGCCCAGACCCAAGACTGTTACTGAACTCATATCTTTTCTAGGACTTGCTAATTACGATAGAAAGTTCGTAAGGAACTTGTCACTGATAGCTACGCCTATGAGAAGACCTTTGAAGAAAGAAAAACCTTGGTTATGGGACAAAGATTGTGAGTCGGCATTCAAAAAGTTGAAACATGTGTTAACTCACTATCTTGTCTTGAAAATTGTTGATCCTTCTCTCCCTTTCACTTTCAGTATTGATGCGAGTCAGTATGGAATTGGGGCGGTGCTACAACAAGATGATGGTAAAGGATATAGACCCATAGAGTTTATGTCCAAGCGTCTACCATTAGATAAAGTAGCTAACTCCACGTACGAAAGGGAGCTGTATGCTCTAGTTGCAGCTTTGGACACCTGGAAGCACTAGTTGCTCATGAGACAAGTGTACTTATACCACTCTACTCTGAAGTGGATAAAGACTCAACCTCGACTCTTCGGCAAGTTAGTTCGATGGTCTGCATTCATTGATACGTTTGACATTGAATTGAAAACTATTAAAGGGAAGTCTAACGTTGTTGCAGATGCCTTGCCCAGAAAATCTGATTTCTTTGGAACTATTGTTTCTTACCTCGATATTGGGAATGACCTGAAAGATCAGATTCTTAAGGGTTATACCTACCATTCGATTTGGAGTCCTATAATTAGGACCCTACAGAGGAACCTTGAACTATTCCCTGAGTATCAAATGTCTGACGACTTACTCTTCTTCATTGACAAAATCGAAGAAAGACTATGCATTCCACATTAAGAACAAGTCAAGAGTATGACTATTGGGGAATGCCATGACACAGAAGGACACTTGGGATTCAAGAAGATGTATGCGAATGTTAGAAAACACTTTGAATGGAAAGGAATGAATTAGGATATGCTCACCTGTGTGCGAACTCGTCTTGTTTGCCAAAGGAACAAGCCCTCGCATGAGAATCCACTGGGACTATTGAGACCGCTACCTATTCCAAGTGAGCCAAGTGAGTCCATCTCGACTGACTTCATGAGCCTCACTAAGAGTCAGAATGGTGATAGCCAAGTGATGGTCATTGTTGATCGATTCTCTAAGTATGCTATGTTCATTCCTCTGCCTGCCGAAGCAAGAACGAAACTCGTCATCCAAAAGTTCAAGATGCGATGGGTTTTGGAATATGGATTTCCAAAAACCATCGTCTCTGATCTGGATGTATGGTTCACTGGTCAACAATGGAGGCATACGGTACCCAATTGACCATGCCGTCAGGAAGACATCCTGAAACGAATGGACAAACTGAACAGATGAACTGTTTGTGCCATCAACTTTTGCGCATGTATGTAAGGCAAGAAAAAATTGATTGGGATGAGAACTTGCCTAAGATTGTGAGTTCGTACAATAACAGTGTCCACACCATAACTGGCAGAACACCGAACACACTTCACAAAGGATGGAAGCCGCAACGTCCCATTGATGCTTTGACCAGGGACCGAGTCCAACGGCTACCCCCAGAAACCCGAGAGTTTGCAGTTCTGTATGAAGAAGATATAAGGAAAGTCAAGGAAAATATCCAGAAAGCCCAACCACAGATGATTGAATAGGCTAACAGACATCGCCGGCCATCAACATTCAAAGAAGGGGATCTTGTTTGGGTCAAGTCTGAAGAATTTTCCTTGGAAGAAAATGTATCACAAAAGCTGCTACGTGTCTATTGTGGACCCTGGGAAGTTCTCAAGGTGATAGGGGATATTGATGGACCCTCCTACAGAATAGATGTACCCCCACACCTCAAGACCTATCCTTTTTTTCATGCGTCTAAACTACTGCCATATGTAGAAGGACATGATTTTCTCAACAGGCCATCTACGTTTCCTCCTTGAATGGACAGTGGCCATGAAGTTGAGAAGATACTTGAGCATGGATACTTAACTACAGGCGGCAGAGGAAGACCACAAAAGCAGTTAAAGGATAAGTTAAAGTCTCAACCTTCGTCTGAAGCTAGATGGTTCAGCAAGAAAGAACTTTTGCCTACTGCTCCTGATATCGTCTATGCATATGAGCGTGGATGAAGAGAAAATTAAGTGTTTCTGCGATGGAACTCGAAAATTGGGCCGGCAGGAATGCAATCACCCGCTCATATCTGCCTAGGTCGTCGGCCAAGGGGGCCACCCGCAGGCCACAAGTCGGCCGTCAGGTCCTGCGTCCGACCGTGGGGCACAGAACCTCTGAAATGTGGCTTCAGAGGCCCAGCGTCTGACAGTTGACCAAAGTCAACTGCCTGTCGGAAAATTGAGGCCCACGAGTCAAAGTCTTCACGAACCCAGTCCAGGCCACCGATCAGACACACACACTTGGTTGTATGCAGGTATCCAGACAGCATTCGGTCCAAGTGGAAGTCTGCAACTCTACGAGATCCAGGCTGTTGGCTGTGAGTCAATCTGAGCCTCCGTGGGTGAGAGACCAGAGGCTGGTCAACGTCGTCAACACTACTTATTGACCCAGCCCCTGGGAGTCAACATTCAGTCTTGCCTTGCTGACTTGACGCTGACTTGACTCTGGTTGGACGCTGGCAATACGCTGGCATTGTGCGGAGACGATGCGAGACTGCCGCATTCACGTGCTGGCACCTCTCTGCTCTGGCGCCAGCTGTCTTCATGCTTGCTGACGTGGCCCATGCCACGTTGTCTTCTATATGTTGATGTGGCACTGGCCACGCTGTCTTGACATTGCTGACGTGGCGCATGCCACACTGTCTTCGACACTGATTGAGATGCGACAAGGAGGGAGATCGGGATCCGTGGGATTGATTGAGTGAGAGAGAGGGGACTTACCTGTTGATACTGTTGACATTGCGCGCTGCAGAGACGTCTTCATGGGAGAGCTGTGCCTACGTGGCACTCCGCTGTGATCAGATCTCGTCAGGCTCATTTCTTGGACACTGTTTGCTGATGTAGAGGAGAGGAGAGGCCCGAAGAAGAAGTGGGAACTGAGGGCTTCCTTTCTCGATGGATACTTTCTCTTCCACCTTCTAAGCCCCTCCTTTGTCATCTGGTTACGAGACATTGTATCACAGATTACATTTCATGATTATTGGAGAGTCTGGAGACATTGATCAGCGCTGAGTTATCTTGTATTTCGACACTTGACGAGTTTCCTCCAGACTGGGTTATTACAGGAACTCTGAAATTGTTTAATATGATAATTGTTGAAATTTCTAAGCTGCGCTTTCCTGGACTTCGCATCTTTGGTCTCCAGTGTGGATTTTGTGTGATCTCTCAATGTGTGTGTGTGCTCAAGGTGATGAGCAGTGAGGCTCAATCCACCAGGTTAGGTGCTTAACTGAATCACCTGTGCTAGTGGGACCATGCTCCTGGTTGTTAACCTTGAAGGTCGCTACTGGACTCTTCAACGACTTAATTGTCTCAAAGAAATGGAAAAAAAAGGCCGACTTTCAATTAGATTAAATCAATCAGCCAACTAAAATCAAATCGAACCTTTCAATCAAGCAATTAATAGCTCGCTAACTGACACATTTACTCGGCTCAATCATTCAATCAGATGAAACAGGGCAAGGGGCAATGACTAGGTCATACGTTCACTCCCCACTGACCGCCTGGGCCATGCTTTTCCCCTGGTCTGTGTTGGTAGGGTCTTTGGCCATCACGGGTGTGTCTGTGTATTTGTGTGGGTTGTGTTTGGTGTGTTAGAGAGTGTTGGTCTCAGACATTGTTGTTAGTCGATGGGGTGTGGGAAGTAGACGGGACGCCTAGCCACTGGCAAAATGCGTTGTCTTTGCATTCTCTGGCCCTCTTGCCTGTAGCACAGGCATCACTGCCAGTGGGCCCCATGTAACAGGTGCAAGTGGGACCTGGCCCTAGGTTATAGGTTTTGGTAGGTACAACTCTTGGCTAAAGTTGGCAATGTTTGTAGTTGTCCTGTCATGTCGGACAGTAGAAGAGCAGTATGGTTTTGGCTCTTTTTTTTTTATAAAACAACAGCAGTGATCCTGCTTTTGAACCTGGCCGATAATTCCTCGTTCATCAGACAGGCACACACGAGCTACGGGCTGCGCACCTGTTTTCCTTTTATTTTTGCTTGGCCACCTCAATGGCACAGCAGCATATAGTTGGGATGGGAGAAGGACGTAATGCGAGAAGGAGGAGAAGCCCCCGAGTTGAAAGCACTTCTAAGTTAGGAAGATTTCCATGACCGGCCGGTCACCCAGGCGTGGCGCCCGGGATACCCGGGCATGGGGGAAAAATAATAATAATAAAAATTGGCGGTGGGGGGTTTCCGCGCTCTCCGAGAGGAGCCCAAATCCGGCCTCTTTTCTTTTTTTGAGTGTTGGCTGTCAAGGGGGGAAAAGGAGAGAGTATGAATGAATTTTAAAGGGGCTAAGGGGGGGTGCCTTATTGTGATTTGTTTTTCTTTTTCATCTTCAGTTCCGTGAGGAATTCTGATGTCACCCTCAGCCAAAAGTTGTTTGCAACTTTGTATTGCAATTCTGCAGAAACTTTTTTTTTCCAGATTTTTTTGGATTTTTTTTTTTTTTTTTTTTTTTTTTTTTGCGCTGGGGCTGCCCGGGCCCATGCCCGGGAGTCATTCCCAGCCGGTCACCAGGTCGCCAAACCGTGCGTAACATCAGGACTTGGGCGCCCGGGATATCTCCCTAGCTTCTAGGTGTTTTTTTTTTTTTTTTAAATTTAACTTCGGACCATTTCCCGACTTATGTGTGAATTCCTTTCGCAGGGGCCATGCTAATCTTCTCTGTATCATCGCCTTTTAACGGATGTCCCTAAGGACAATGCAATGAACACATTGAAATTTTCATGATAAGTCCGCATCTGTTCCAGTATCTGAGGAAAGGAAGGGGATTGACCATCAGAGGTGTGCTGCTGCACAAAGGCAATGATTGGTGCGCTGGTTGGTTTACTGAATTTTTTTTTCTGACATTTGGGGGCAGGTGCATGGATACCTGGATGTGCAAAGAGTTGCGGGGAATTTCCATGTGTCAGTCCATGGGATGAGCTACTTTGTTCTCTCCAAGGTATGTGCAGTAGTGTAACATATGCCCATGGTGGCATGGATTATGAGTGGGACTGGTCTTAGCATGTTAGCAACGAGAACTTGCCCAACAATGTGTGTAGCTGTTGAACAAAGCTCCTTTCTCCTGTTGCAAATGATTCAACTGTGATATCAGAACTACTTATCTTGACTCACATGTATTGTCTTATGCCGAGTGTCAGTCGGGCTATTTGGAATCCATTCCGATTATCCTCTCTGCTTGAAGTGGGTCAAGAGAATCTGTTTGGGAAAAATGGGTACCCCTATCATATGGCTAAAGCAGTGTGTTTGCTTGTGCGTGCATGTGTGCATTTGTGTGTGTGTGTGTGTGTAAGAGAGAGAGAGAGAGAGAGAGAGAGAGAGAGAGAGAGAGAGAGAGCCAGTCCCCGTACGATGTGCATTTGCCCTCTCAAACCATTTGTTGCTTTAAGTTCCTTTCCTGTCCATCCATGCTCTTGGCAACTGATACCCAGTGTTATCATTTTCTTGCCATTATCTTGTCATTATCGTCATTTCTGTATCCATAAAGGTTTGAGCTCTTGACCTGTTGAAAAGCACCTCCATGTGTGTACCACCCACCACTTAGCAGGTACAGCTGCTGGTCTGTTGAATACAGATCACATGGCATGTGTTTCATGAGCGTGCATCTCATTATAGTAATCCAGTCTGACCTGTGCACTCTGAGGCTCTTAGCAATGTGCTGGGGATCTAATGTGCGCTTTGTTTTGCCACTCTAAATGAGGGCCCTTCCCTCTCTCTCTTTGGGTGGATGCCATGATGACAGGTGTTTGATGATGTTGGTATGATCAATGTGAGTCATCATATCCATAAGGTGTCGTTTGGGCCCGAGTTTCCAGGCATTGTCAACCCGCTTGATGGGTTTGTGCGGATGCTGGATGGCAGAGGCAACCCACCAATGGACAGTGGTACATTCAAGTACTTTTTGAAGGTGAGATTTTTTCAATCAATTATTTACTTATTTATGTTTGATTTATTTCCACAAAGGACAGCATGCTTTTCAGATGTAGGAGGAGCCAAATACTACAATCGTGTTGTGACAGAGATTCCATCATGCTGCCAGCTGGAAATTCATTGCAGATGTGCCATTACAAGTTACAATGGCGAACCTGATTGCCTTTCCAGGCTCATTTTGGGCTACCGGTAGTTGGGGTGCATTGGGAAATTAATAAATTACTGTCAATTAATGGCAGTCTCAGAATTTTGAGTATTGAGAGCATGCTGACACTAAGGCTCCCTCCATGTAACCTGACCACAAATGATGGCCTCTCCTGGATGTATTTGACCAGGCTTCCTCCATGTACCTGACCACAATGATGGCCACTCCTGGATGTATCTGAGTGCGTTTCTGTCTGGAGGTCCCTTGAAAACGTCCCAGTTTGAATATGCCCGATAAATGACTATCCTGGCTGGCCCTTCCCGTTCCACTTACCCTAAATCCGTTGGCTCAGAGGTCTAAATGTCCAGAACAGTATCTTTCTGCCTGCTGGTTTCCTTGTCTTTGGTCTCCTGGTTTTACATGTTTCTTTTAATCATCTGTTCTTTTTGCTGTCCTTCTTGTAACGAAAATGCGGTGAACTAATAAAGACTTATAAACTGTGATTTTAAACTCTCCAAAAGCACCCATCTTCCCTGAGCTACACTGCTTAACCTTTCACTGGCATGACCCCAACATGCTAAATTGAAATGCTGTAAAGCCTGCCTGGCACGGTGGGGTACTTAGATGGCCTGACGGACCAAAAACTGACCTGTGTACTCTTGCGTCACCCCTGCGACCGAAATGAGTGGTGGGCTAATTAAACGAAAAGGGATCACTTATCTGCCATGGATCCTGTTCTGTGAGAGATTCTCACCACTTTGGCCTTGTGTCATTCTTGCCTCGCCTAAATCTAATGCTCTGATGGTACCTTCGTTATTGATTTTGTGCAAAGATGACAGATATCCTTTCTTGAGTCTGTCCATCAACAGTCGTGCTTAGTACTCTGGCAGACTCTACACATAGCTTGCCTAAGACCGATGCTCTGGTGGTGCCCTCGTTCTTGATTTTGAGCAAAAACGACAGATGTCCTTTGTTGGGTCTGTCTCTCAACGGCCATGCATAGTGCTCTGGCAGACTACACAGAGGCGGTGGGCCTCACTCTAGTACTTCAAATCTGACAAACTTTTGAGTTTCAGAGGAAGTATACACTTGCTGTTACATGCTGCGCCTGCACATGAGGGCCATTTTCCAGGCCCTGCGTCCTTCAGGCTAAAAGCCTGAATTTCAGGCTGAAAGCCTGAAATTTAGGGCCTACAGGCCCCGTGTCTGTTCAGCTCGTAAAGCTGGAAACAGGGGCCTACAGGCCCTGTGTCGGTTCAGACTAAAAACGGCATGAGCCTTTTTAGCCTGAAACTGAGGGCCATTTTCGGGCCCTCATCAGACCGACCTGCCCCGAAACTCAGGCACCAAACCAGGGTTTTAGGAACAGGCTATTTTTGGCCTGTTCCCACGACAGCCTCATCATTGAGCTGCAGCGCCAGACGCTGGCCTAGTTTGGCATTGGCAAGAGCAGCCTCCTGGACTGCCCGCCTTGCAACTGCAGACAGGCGGACGCAGTCAGAAGGCAGGCCGAGGTAGCACATAGGGACTTCCCATGCACTTCACGGGTAGGCAGGAGGCAGTCAGTAGTCTTGAGGATTCGGCAGCAGCACTCTGGAGGAGCGCTGCAGGAGTAGTTGTAGCATTAGCAGTAGTTTTCAGCGCTGGGCGCTAGTAGCGTTAGTTGTAGTCTTCAGCGCTGGGCGCCATAGCTAGAGTAGTACTAGAGAGAGAGAGAGATTGGGCGGAGGCCAGGGATACTTACCTGGTACGCCGTTGCTCCAGCTTCGTCTTCGAGGTACCTGCAGCACAGCGCCATCTTCGCAGGTTAGTACCTGGCATACAAGAGAGAGAGAGAGAGTTCTTCTTCTTCCTCTTCTCAGTCCACCATCTCCTTCTCACCTTCTCGCTATCTGACTTCACTGCATCTGCAGACTACGAGAGAGAGAGAGAGAGAGAGCTTGGTGACATTGGATCCAGACTCGACATGGGTTTTCAGACATTTTGAAGAGGGATTATATGGGACTTGTAACGAGACTTGGGGTTGACGACTTTCCCATCTCCCCCTTCCTCTTCTTCGTCTGATCCCGTCCTCTTCGTCTGTGTATGTCTGGACCTGGCGCCTCCTTCCTGTGTATAGCGCCAGGCCCCTTCACACTTTGTGATGAGCATGATGTATGTTTGGTCTGTGTTGAAACATTGATTGGGCTAGTCATTAGTATTCTAGCATTCTGCTTCGCTATCTTATACTACGTGAAAGAGGTCAGTCCCGGTCAGGTCAGGACTTGTATCTAAAGTCTTCCCTGCGCTATAAAGCACCATTTTGTATGTATCGGACTGCACATTGCTTGTTGAGATTCTACTTGCACTGCATTGTCCATTCAGTCCTTTTTATCACATTGTGGATCCTCGGTTTATATGTACATCGCCCAACTGGGCATGTAACAGTTGGTATCGGAACACCGCACGTGAATCAGGACAACCTGATCTGACACGTGTGCAGGACCTAGGTAGCTGATTAGGCTTGATTGATTGATTAGAGCACACTAGTTAGCCCCCCAAATCACGATTTTGACCTTACTGCCGAAAATCATTTTTTTTTTTCTTTTCTTGGATTTGTTTTCTCGCTATTTCTGCTGTGGAGAAACGCAATAGCGCAACATCTGAAATTTCCATTTTCGTTTTTCTTCTGAAAATTCGAAATTTCGTTATTGAAAATCCGGAATATCTTTGTTTTCGAAAATTTCGATTTCCTGTTGCATTTCCCGTTATTTAGAAATCCTGAATATTTTTCTTCCAAAAATGGTTTTTTTCTTAAAAACGGTACAGGAAATCCCTCCTGCAGCTATCATTTTCCAATCTGTGCATCTGAGTAATTCGGTACTAATCCCGAAAATTTTGCTGTATTTTATTTTCGGGACTCTCTTAGTCACAGTTCTCTAATCATTTGCAGTCTGAAAGTTCGAAATTCTTTTGTAATTGGTAATTTCGAACTTCGAGGGAGATTGGGAGACCTACTGAACTTGCAAAACTCGGGATTTCTACTGTCTCGAAAATTTTTTTTTGCAAAGTCCAAACTTTTCGTTTTTGATTAGTGGCTCTTTATCTGGGCGGTTTTTCCCACCCACCCTCCCCACCTATGTTGTTGCCCCTCTCGCCTTACCTTTTCTACCTGTCTCCGGGTACCCCCTGCGGCGGCATTGGTGAGTTGCCACGTCAGCAGACCATGTCAGCAGACCACGTCAGCAGACCACATCAGCAGAACACGTCAGCAGGCCACGTCAGCCGACAACAGTGCCACGTCAGCAGCAGGGAGTACCACGTCAGCAGGCCCCCGGCCTGGTCTATGCTGTTGCGTTCACAAACAGTCGTCATGGACCAGAGGTCCGGGGAAACGGACGAGGCCTATCAGGCCTGGATGCTGGCCTGGAGTACCGAAACCAAGAAACGGGCGGATGACGCAGCAACCGCAGTGAAGAAGAAGGCAGAGGACGCCGGGAAGGCACGTCTGTTGGCAATCGAACAGCAGCGCCAGCAAGACGAGGCAGCAGCAAGGGCTGCCGATGAAGAACGAAGTCAACGACGCGAGAAGATATTCAGAAGAGAGCGAGCCTTGCTCACAATGGCAGCGGAATGGCGGACAGAGGCCGAGAATGGAAAGATGGAGGAGAGTGAAAACAAGATCGCTCTACTCCTCTCCCATCTCACGGACCTCCTGACCACGTGCATTGCACAGCAGGAGGACATCCACAGCCTCGACGGCATGGTTCAGCAGCACAAACAGGCGGTAGATAGCCGCCTCCAGCAGCTGGAACAAACCATCGTCGCCCCCGTTGCCAGCTCCTCCAACACCTCCGATCGCATCGAGGCCTTGGAGATTGACGTCGGATCCCTCAAGGACGGCGTGCAGTTACAGCACACCGCGACGCAACAGTTGGAGCAATGCATCTGTGCTGCAGCCGCCAACCCAAGTTCGGGACAGCGGGAGTCAACTCCAAAGTTCGATGGTCAAGAGATCTTCTGCGATTCGACGAAGACGGACCCGATTCCGTGGTTCCGCAAGTTTGAACTCATGTTGCAGCTCCATCTCGTCAGCGAATACAAGCACCACACGTACTTATACTCCCGGTCGGGAGGCGCATGTCAAGCATGGATGGACAATCTCTTGTCCAAGTGCGGGGTGGTTGCTGCAGAGTTGCACACCAAGATCAGTTGGGATGATCTAAAGGCGGCATGGCATAAGCGGTTCCAAGTAGAGCCGCCGGAGATCAAGGCAATGGACAAGCTAAGCAATTCGAGTGGTGGCCAAAACTGCTTCAAAATGTATCCTATTTAGAATCTCAAAAGAATCTAGTCTTATTATACGATCAATATCAGTATACTTCGGTTAATCACATGGATATAAAAAAAAGTACTACTTTAGAAAAAGTCTATATAACTTGTCGACAAGTCTTGGAAAATATTTGGCAAACAAAAAAACTTACTCAAAAACAAAAAAAAATTCTTTCGAAGGCTCGAAAAAAAACAAACAAGGCCGGTGAATTTTCACAAAAATTACAAGCGATTAAAAAGTTATCTATTTTTTATGGTAATCTGCCTGTTCAAAAAGTAGCAAAAAAAACGTATACTTATTTAGACAAACAAAAGAGTTTATTATTATTAATGGAGAAAAGATTGGACATTCTTCTTGTACGTATGAATTTTTGCTCTACTATTTTTACAGCAAGACAACTTATAAGTCATAAAAATATTTGTGTTAATAATCAAATTATCCTTCGGCCTAGCTTTCAAGTTGGTCTTCGAACAAGGCACGCTGCCGAATACCGACTGGATTGCCGAGTACCAACGCTTGACATCCGTCCCAGACATTCAAATGGGCTTCAAAGCCATCCGCCACTATATCTCAAGGTCGTGTCCGGCATTGAGCAATGCCTTGACTCACGGCGAGGACACACTAACGACAACGGCGGAACTATTTGACAAGACCGCGCAGATTATTGTCACGAGTAAGGAGGCTAAGAACCTGCGTTCGTCTGCGGCAGGCCCGAGCAGAGATCAGCATCGGTCGAAAGTGGCCGTGGTCGCGGCGGCAACGTCGTTTGACCAAACTAGCGAGGCTGTGTCTGCCAATGAAGGGGACAAACTCGCAGCCGCCCGGGAAGGTGGCCGCCCTGGCAAAGGCCGAGGACGCGGCAAGGCGAAGACAAACACCGCATCTAGCCCCGGGCCCGGTGCAGCCGCTCCAGCCCCATGGTCCCAATACGGTCTCTCCGAGCAAGCATTCAAAGCACGCACGAGATTTCAGTATTGCCTATGGTGCAACAGCGATCTCCATGAGACAGTGGCCTGCCCGTCAAAAGGCAAGGGCAAATCGGGAAACTGAGCACCGTCGGGAGTGACTCGACGACACTCTCGACGCCTTCGGAACCGGTCACTTCGCGGGTGACCGCCCTTCGTTCCAAGGCACATGCGGAAGTCGATAGTCCTCTTCTTTATTCTTTTGAGGACTATGTTGCTCGGCTTTTCTACGTTGGGTACTCAAGCTCAAGGACAAGACCTGTGTGCGACATCTTCTCCATCCGGCAGCGGCGACTTATCGTCTTCAAGTGGTTCTTCACGGGATTCGGCACGTGAGTTCAACATAGAGGTATTGGACCCGCTCACGTCCGGGGGTTTCGCATGGGCTTCCTCTCCTGACCACGGGCCGCTTGTCGGGACCGCAATGCGCAGCACTATGCGCTCATCTCCACACGTACTTATCCTTCTATGCACCACCAACTTCGCCGACGGATGACGAAGTCGCAGTGGGGGACATCCTTGCGTATGTTCCCAAGGTGGCCCGCGAGTTTCGCACGCAGCGGTACGATGACAACAACGCACCGCTCATGTATGTCCACATCCAGGTTCGGCAAGCGTCCTGCAGCGCTTTGCTGAATAGCGGTGCGTCTCGCAATTTCATGAGCCAAGCCTTTATGCAAAGGGTTGGCCTTGGCGCACAAGTTCGGAGGAAGGCAAACCCGACGGCGAGCAAGTTAAAGACGCAGCGACGTCTCGACCCTTACATCGAGGCCGTACCGGTCTATTTCGCACCGCATGCATGCAAACTGGTGACGTTCGACATTTTGGACACG
>BFEA01000217.1:2045315-2055368 GCA_003427395.1 Chara braunii
GCGTTGCATCGAATTAAACCACATGCTCCACCGCTTGTGCGGGCCCCCGTCAATTCCTTTGAGTTTCACTCTTGCGAGCGTACTCCCCAGGCGGGCAGAAAGAATATTACCTAATGGGGATGTTGTAGGAGAGGTCAAAGAACCTCATACATTGCATTACATAAATCAAAAACCAGAAAAATGGATTGTTTTGTGAAAAAATATTTGGACCTATAAAGAGTGGAAGATGTGCTTGTGGAACATATGAGCGTATTCCAGAACAAGGAGAAGGAAAAAAAAATTGTAAAAAAAAATTGAATTCAAGTTTTTTTATGATAATGAAAATAAAGAAAAAAAATAAATAAAGACATCTATCAATATTTATGGAGATTCTCTATATTCTCTATATATAATCTGCTAATTAGTAATCTAATAAATAGAACACTATGAATATACTATAATATAATTCTATTGTATAAGATAGATCTCAATTTCARTTATTAGATTAGAGATTATGGCAAAAAAAAGTTTAATTGAGCGAAATAAAAAATGTCAAAGATTGGTAGAAAAGTATTTTAACCTCCGTCAATCCTTAAAGAAAGAAATGAATCAAACTTTATCTGTAGAAGAAAAGTGGATTTTTTATAAAAAATTGCAAGCTTTACCTTGTAATAGTGCAGGTACTCGAATAAAAAATATATGTTTTGTAATTGGAAGATCGAAAGCTTATTATAGAGACTTTGGAATCAATTACCCAGAAATAAAAAAAACGATTTTACTTTTTCTTGGAATATTGCTAAGATAGATTCTCCCAATTATGTACGAAAAGATTTTTCGTTATTTTTACCAAAAAGAGCTTTCAATTATATTGGATATATTCAAGAATGGCTTTCAAATAATTGGAACCAAGATAGAAAACAAGTCCTTTTTTTACCTTTTTCTTGGGAACCATTAACTTATGATGAATGTAACGAAGCTATCATATTGTATAAGATATTTTCTTGAATAAAAATCAAARCTGAGCTTTCTATTTGCAAGGAGCTAATTGATAAAGTTCAAATATTTCTCCGAGGGAGTGCCTTCGGGAACACGGATACAGGTGGTGCATGGCTGTCGTCAGCTCGTGTCGTGAGATGTTGGGTCAAGTCCCGCAACGAGCGCAACCCTCGTTTCTAGTTGCCATTAGTTTTACAGTATACCAATAAAGTGTAAGAATCTTTCTTTAGTTTAAACACTGTCACAAAACCCCTATTGAATCTTTATTTTTTGGAGTATTAATGAATTATTCATTTTTTAATTTTATTGTAAATAGTATGTTGCTTACAGTTCGAACAAGAAGACGAACATAGCCGGACCTGCGGAGTGCCAGCCATAGCTGGGACTGACATTGTACTCTGACAGCATGCGGGGCTGCTCAGAGTTCTGGGCTACGCGAGGTCTGATGGAGGCGAGAGAAGTGGTGCCCTGCTGGACCCTCCTCCGGAGTAGGGTTACAGGGTGTGTGGCGCTGCGGCCATAGCTGCAGCTTCTTCCTCATAGATCATCTTATCAGGAGAGGTGGCGCTGCTGCAGAGTTCCACTCGGGAAGTCATTCGGCACTTCATCATCATCAGATACTGTAGCGCTGGTCTTCTTCTTCATCCTTTGAGAGGCGCTTGGCCTCAGAGGCCTGTTTCAGGGTGGCGCTGCCTTCTGGAGGAAGTATTTGTGTGGCGCTTGCTGTTTTAGGGACTTAGGGGTGTTGATAGCAGTTACTTTGGGTTGGGGAGCAGCGCACCAAAGTTTTGGGGGGTTCTGTGGCAATTTGCGACTCCGAGTTTAATAAACAGTGTGTAAACTGTGTATAGACTATCTTTGCTTCATTGTTTCTTGGATGTGATCTACTCGACTTTCCTTTGTGACTGGTTGTGAGGATTATGTGGAGCGAAGTGCACTTTCAGTGTTCTCTGTCATATCGCATGGTCAAGTCTTCCGTTGTGTTTATCTCTCCGTGTGCGGTGTGATACTCCCATCCTCTCCCCTTCCTTTCTGTGTATGTATGGGATACCGGGAAGTCTATGTGAGTGAGTGTTGGTCTTTTGACAACAAGCAACCAGGTTCATAACACAGTGCCCAGCCTACTCTACTCAGCCTATCTATCCTATCTACGTTCATGCGACTGGATCACACTGAAGTCGAAGACCAATGTACCTGACGTCAACACCAATGTCGACCACCAACATACTCCAGGTACATCCTCTCTCTCTCTCCTCATCACCCCTCGTCTCCCTACATCATGCACCTCCTACCCGAAGACCACCTTTGCCATCACGCGTTGCCCTTGCAGCGCCCCTCACCTAAGCGCCCGTGCGCGTGTCCGCGTTGCCTGCCAAGGCTAGAATCCCTCTGCCTGGGCTGGCCTCTTCCTGTATGGAAAGTGCAACCCCAGTGTGTGTCTGCCTGGGCCTGGCTGGGGAAGTCTCCAGTAGCTTCTAGTCGGGCCCCAGTCTCTGTGCCCTGGCCCACCTCGGGTGCTTTTCGGTTGGGCACGTATAGGTAGCCTCCCAGGCTCCAAGGGTTGGCCACATTCTCATTGGCTCGCGGAGATTGTGCGTCGACAATGCTGCTTTCTCATTCGCCTGTGGCTGATGCGTGATGTGTTGGCCTCACACTGCGTGTGCCCAGGGCGCAACCACCCGGTCCTAGGCTCAACAATACAGCGCAGTCCTTGTTTTCTGGAAAGAGCCTGGAGGCGCACGTTTCCCTACAACCAACTGGCGTGCTGCAACTGTCATATGGAAAATGTCGAAAATAGACCTCTTGTGGATATTCAGGCCCACCTTTACTTAGGGTGGGCACACGGCTTGCTGGGGCCTACAACCGAGAACACTTGCATGTCTGTTAGGGCCCCGTGAGGGCTCAGTCCTCGGATTCCGTACCCCTTAGCTTCGAAAGTCTGTTGAGATGCTTCTGCACAAGTGCCTTTACCTTCAGTCTTCGTTCGTAGTCTGCCACGATCTGAGGTGCTGTTTTAACAAGCTCCTCCTTTGTGAACCAACGATCTTCCTTTGGATCTGTATGGTGCCTGAACCTGGTGCTGTTTTAACAAGCTCCTCCTTTGTGAACCAACGATCTTCCTTTGGATCCGTATGGTGCCTGAACCTGACCCGGTATTCCCTCGTAGGTTTGGGTGGTCCTCCCCTGCCAGCAGGTTTGGGGAACAGGCACGTCTCTATGTTCCAAAATGTCATCGAGGTCCACGTGGCCATCCATGGTTGGGGGCAGCATGGACCTTCTTGATGGGAACATATCGGTCTCAGCGAAAGGTGCAAGCTTTGAAGCGTGAAACACAGGGTAAGTGCGCAGATGTCCAGGGATTCTAATGACATACGAGGGTCCATCCAAATCACTACCCACAATATCCAGGACTCTCGGCGCCTCCGGAACGGGTTGCTTCGCGAGCAACCTCCCTTCATTCCACGGCACATGCTGAAGTCGTGAGTCCTCTTCTTCATTATTTCGAAGACTTTGCTGTCCAGCTCGTTCCCTCGCTGGGTTCTCTAGCTCAAGGATAAGGTGTGTGCGTGGTTTCTTCTCCGTCCGGTAGCGGCGCCAGTTCGTTGTCTTCAAGGTGTTCTTCAAGGGATTCGACATGCGAGTTCAACATGGAGGTCTTGGACCCGTTGTCGCCGGAGGACTTTGCATGGCTTCCTCTCCCTTCCACGGACCACTTACCGGGACCACAATGTCAGCTCTATGCGCCCATTTGCACACGTATTTGTCCTTCTATGCACCACCAACTTCGCCAACGGATGACAAAGTCGCTGTAGGGGACCTCCTTGCGTATATCACCAAGGTGGCCCGCGAGTTTCACACGCAGCGGTATGACGACAGCAATGCACCACTTCTTTATGTCCACAACCAAGTTGGGCAAGCGTTCTGCAGCGCTTTGTTGGATAGCGGCGCGACTTGCAATTTCATGAGCCAGTCCTTTATACAAAGGGTGCGGCCTTGGCGCACAAGGTCGAAGGAAGCCACATCCTTCAGCGGTCAAGATGGCAGGCGGTCGGACGCAACAACTGCTTAATCGCTACATCGAGGCCGTGCCGGTTTATTTCGCAACACATGCATGCGAGCCGGTCACGTTTGACGTATTGGACACGGACTTCGACATCATTTTGGGGATGCCTTGGCTCGCAAGTGCGGACCACACGGTCAACTTCAATCGGCAGACACTTACCATTTGCGACGCTTTCGGCGCCGAAGTCCCATGCACTATTCCTCTTCCACACCCTTCGATCCGGTGCCAAGTTGTGACGGCCAAGTCTTTTTGGGCCACTTGTGCTTACGAGTGGTCCAACGAGATCGGCCTTTGTTTTCTTCGAACCGTTGCGGCGACCCAATCTTCACCTATGGACTTGTCTTCGGACCCCCGTGTGGTGCAGTTGCTTGACGAGTTCACGGACATCTTCGAGTCTCCTACCGGTGTGGTGTTGGATCGGCCAATCTCCCATGAGATCATCCTTGACACCGGTGGCGTGCTGCTGAAAGGTTGCATCTATCACATGAGCGAGGAAGAGCTCGCGGTTTTCATCCCTCCCACCCCCTAATTACTTGCCCAGTATGTTGTCGTGGCCTTGACATCCTATACAGAAATAGCTGCGAACGTCAGCCTGCTTTCTTGCTGACATGCCAGCAACATGACATGTGTTCTCAATGCTTCCAGGAAGCTGTCATAGAAAGTATGTGTCTCTACTGCGTGGACTATCCCCGATGCCATCATCGACCACACCCTCTCTTAGTATGTCCTACATGCAATGATGGGCATATGCCTGCTACAATCGCAATTGGATCTCCTTCATTCTTGCCAGGCCAAGAACAGATGCAGCAGCCTGAGGAGGAAAATAGACTTATCATATGCACCACTTACAGAGCGCCGTACTGAAAGGTTATGACCACTAGGGCGAGCTGTTGCACACCAAATCCTGCAGCAGCTACACACCGTGGCTTATGCTCAATCCTAGAGAAGGAATAAATACTGGGGAAACCCATGAAACTTACTCAATGCTGCTCTGTGATGACCCACCTGAGATTCGGCTAGCATGTGGGTTATATGCCTTGTGGCATGAGGATTATGAAGGGATACCCCATGCGACTATTTGTTTCATATGTATGATGACAGTCAATACTGCACTCTTGTATGGCACCCTGACATGTCATGTCCAATTCGTAGACAGGGGCTGGAACGGCAATGCCACCGTGTTTCTAGCATGTAGGAGCCACTTAGCTCAGCAGCTAAGTGAATCTGCACATCTAGCTCCCCCACAGCTGAGGTTACAGGACAGCGCTACCCATCCGAGCATGAGCCCGACGTCCTCCACCATGCAAGCGTGGATTCGAACCGGCGACCTCGGCCTCAAGAGCCAAGTATCTTAGCCGCTACAGCCAGGACGCGGTTCGTGATATCCACCCCACCCCTGCAAGGCTGTAGTGTCCAACTCAACACACACCACAGACAACACCACGCAGACATGGCAATTCTTGCCCACCTTGCTCTCGCCAATCAGCACAAATCCTTACCACTGGTACTCCCTCCCCTCCACCTACACGGGCTCACACGACGGTTAACAGGTGCTTCCACAGCAGCTAAGTGAATCTGCACATCTAGCCCCCCCACAGCCGAGGTTACAAGATGGCGCTACCCATCCAAGCATGAGCCCGACGTCCTCCACCGTGCAAGCACGGATTCGAACCGGCGACCTCGGCCTCAAGAGCCAGGTATCTTAACCACTACAGCCAGGACACAGTGTTGACAAGTGGAATCATACTGGTCTTGATATCTACCCCACCCGTGCAAGGCTGTAGTGTCCAACTCAACACACACCACACATACACGACAATTCTTGCCCACGTAGCCTGTGACATTTGTCTACGCCGTGCCTGTCGATGCAGCCACGACGGGAATTGGATGCAGTTCTGGCTCAAGCAGCCAATCCGGAATGGCAATCCATATCTTGTACCCTTCCCAAGCCACCCCTGCCTGGCGCTGTCGCCTGCTGCAATGGCTGCAGACAAATGTCTCGAACTCCGATCTCACACCGGACTTCGCCAACTGGAATGCAATATTCATGCCAACCATATTTGGGCCATGCACATGATCGGGCTCCGTTCTTAAATTCCATTGAGGTCGTGCACATGCATCAAGTTGCTCGAACTAAACAATTATGGGGCGTTCTTTGCTTACCAGAGGTCGCTGGATTACATCCACGGCCTGCTTTTTGGCCAAAAAGAAATACATATCTGTGACAACATGGTCCCACCGATTTGTGTCCTGTTCTGTAATTTTACAGAAGTAGCACTCAACATAACACCCAATTTGCCTCCCCCAGATCGTAGTGATTGTCCCTGTCAACGACCGTTTCCACGCTGTACAGACACTGTTGACGGTGGCCACAGTGGTCTACTCTATTATACAAGAGACATTTACGGACTCTCTTCGTTGAAGGCTCCAAGTGGCGCCTCAATGCCGGCACCACAGGTGTGAGAAAGCATTGAAACTTGGTCTGGATGAGTATATTGCTAAGTTCATAGCAAGTGAGCAACCATGAGATGAGCACACAATAATGGCTCGCAATTGCTGATAGTCTTTCTCAGCTGCGCAGATGGTTCATAGCAATTATTTCAAGATGCCAACGGAATCTTTCTAGAGCACTGTACCAAGTACCTACTCAGGCTGCTCACGACCTGCTCATACATGTCTGCAGCAGCTACAGCAGCACTTCGCCACAGTACCTGCTGATAAAACATCACACAACATGGCAATTTGCTGCAAACGTTGGTACGCATATAAGCAGCTACCTATGATCAAGCATCGAAATCTGTGGCCAGCATCCTCAATCGCCTCGCGATTTTCAGTCAACACTAGGGCTATTAACAAAGGATTCAACCTACTGACACCCTACCTTATCTCTACTTTGTACTCAAAGCACACAAATCTCTACCCGCTCTTTGTCCAATTCTTGGAGTTACACAGCGGAACAACCGCTCCCAATCCACCCACTGTTCAGCCACCCTCCGACCCTCTGTCTCAGATCTGCATAACAGGCCCCCTCATAAGCCTCTCGCAAGTACATCGGTGGCCTCTCGCTCACTTAGCTATGCTCTCCAAGGTGTGATCAAGTATTTGTGCAGCAAGGACAATGAGCTTTACCGAGAAAGTGGTGTGCGACGTAGCTGGATCATACAAAGTGCTGAGGAAGTCGTTTTCGATCACAAGGAAAATGCACAATCCCTTGGAGGTTGTAACGACACACACAACAGTTTTTACAACAATGTACACGAACCTGCCACACGACAGGATTCTTAAGAATGTCCTAAATGCTGTTCGTGAAGCACATGACTATGCTTTGATGTTGATCCCACAGGACAGAAGGCCAGTACAAATGTACATGACTACAGGAGGGCCTCGTTGCGGGGAGTGGGTTACTTCACATGGCACACTCACCCTTTCAGTATCAGAAATCAAACAGCATCTGCACTTTGTGGTCTCAAATCCTTATCTTTATACAATGGATGGCACTCTGCGCCATCAACTGGTTGGTATCCGTATGGGCGCTAGCACTGGTCCAGCTATTGCCAACCTCACGCTCTGTTGGGACGAAGCACAGTTAATTGACGAACTTCGTCAACAAGATCTGCACACAGCGCAGGCACATGCATTCACATATCTGTCCATCGATGACACTCTACCTTGTCAGACATCCCCACCCCCTCCTGCTTGGTACGGGCTTGAGTGGAAAGGCACTACTGAGCAAGATGGCTCATGTCTTTTCCTCAGGGCAAGAATCCAAGTTCGTCCAGACGGCTCACTTCGCGTAAGAGTATTTGATAAGGCTGAGGCTTGGACATTCCCTGTGATACGTTATCCCAGTGCTTCCTCCAATGCCCAGCTCATCAGCCTGCAGATGTGCTAATGGGACAACTAACAAGGTTCAAACTTATTTGTAGTAATACCACAACTTCAAAGCTGCAGTGATTTCCCTGACACGACGTATGCTTGTTAGGGGGCATCCTCCTAGTGTCCTGGCCAAAGGCTGGACTGCATATGTGTGTGGGAAGCAGCGCCAGCTACCCCCTCATGTCACACGGTTTTCCAACTGGTTTAGCCACATAGTGCACTGGACCATTGCACACCCGCTGTCGAATGCACACTCTGCGTGCAGGGCCTTCCCCCGACCACATGCGACAGCCCGTCACCTGCTCCCAAATACCAAATCTGACTGCAGGCGGCATCAGCTCTCCACGACGCAGCCGATCCGCCCTCTCCTGTTATTTCTGCTGAATTGGCAGACGCCAATGTAGATACGGCAGCCCAGCTGGAGACCAGGCCAGCTGCAACAAGCAATGTACACGCTGCCGAGGTAGATGCAGGGGATGAAGGCCAGCACCCTACCAATGCGGCCATTGCTGCTGAAAGGGGGCCTCCTTCGCCGCCGCCACCACCACCACCACCACCACCACCACAATAATCACCACCACCACCACAATCATCACCACCACGACCATCACCGTCACCACCAGCTCCTCCACCTGTAGGGCCTCCCCCCGACCACATGCGACAGTCACCTGCTCCCGAATACCAAATCTGACTGCAGGCGGCGTCAGCCCTCCACGACGCAGCCGGTCCGCCCTCTCCTGTTATTTCTGCTGAATTGGCACATGCCAATGTAGATACGGCAGCCCAGCTGGAGACCAGGCCAGCTGCAACAAGCAATACATGCTGCCAAGGTAGATGCAGGGGATGAAGGCCAGCACCCTACCAATGCGGCCATTGCTGCTGAAAGAGTGCCTCCTTCGCCGCCGCCACCACCACCACCACCACAATAATCACCACCACCACCACAATCATCACCACCACGACCATCACCGTCACCACCAGCTCCTCCACCTGTATCTTCCCCCTCTTCTTCTTCTTCTTCTTCCTCCTCCTCCTCTTCGTTCTCCTCCACCTCCTCCCCCTCGCATGCCTCCCCTTCACCATCATCTTCATCTTCAGCACATTCATGGTCAGATTGGGCGTCACAGATGCCTCTTCGACGTGGATGATCCTCATCTCCACCGCCGCCTCCTAGACAGCGACCTTGATTGTGCTTGAATAGCATGATCATCGCGCCCCCAACGGGGGTTAGAGATCTGCTCCGACGTCACACTTGCAATTGTGTGGAACGACATTGTCGCTCGCAATACAGGCTAGCCAGGAATAGTACAGTCCGATGCCCACAATGTGGTGATGATTTTTACAGTGCTGAAGGCCTGCGTGTGCACCAGACATGAGGAGCAGCTACCTGTGCAGCATTTGCACGACTAGCAGCCACTCTGCGTACAAGTGTGGCTGATCAGCCTCCACTTCTTGCATCTGGCCCACCCACTTCTCATCCACCTAGACCTGGCTGCTCCCCTCCTCAACTGACAATCATCAACCTTCATATCATCCACCATCTGACCACTTGATGGAGCCCCCGACCGAAGATGATCTCACTCTGGAGTGCATACTAGATGGAGTTAATACAACCGGAGGAACCTGACAGAAACAGCCAAGACCGCAATGAACCTCTCCCGACTACGCAATCTGCACAATTGGCAATCAAATAGTCTCATTCCTGTACTACTAAAGCAAACAGCGGTCCTCGCGTGGGTCTCAACGGAAACCGGGCAGCCCCGCGCGGGACCGGTGACGTGCAGCAGATAAAGGGGAACCTGTGGAACCTGGGCCGAGGGGCGGAAAAATCCCGGTGCGCGGGCAGAGGAGTCGGTCGTGGACTGGGATTTGGCGGGATGTCAGGCAATCTCGGCAGGCCGACAGCAGGAATTGGCGAGGCGACAGAACAACCGGATGCACATGAACGGGAGGGCACGGGAGGGTGGGAAAGCGATCAGGGATTTGTCGGATGTGGACGTGACGGACAGGGCGAAGCAAATCCACAAAACCTAAAGTAACTTCATGTTCGCCTTCCAATTTGCCTACCACAGTACCAGAATGCACATGATCACCAGGAAAACATATTTCTCGCTTTTGGAAGTATAATTGTACAAAAT
>BFEA01000217.1:2061243-2071695 GCA_003427395.1 Chara braunii
CGACTCATCAGGAGGTTTCACCCCCGACAGTCTGCCCTGGATGCATTTGACTGATGGATAAGGAGTCACCACGCCACCGAGCTATACACTCAAAAAATAGCATGACTGTGCCAAACTGTTTCGTCAGACTTTCACCGACTCATCAGCAGGTTGAACCCCAACAGTCTGCCCAGAGTGAAAGAGAGAAGCAGAGAGCGAGAGAGAGAGTTGGGCGCCGCGCAGCAAGGTCCACATCAGCAAGCAAGGCATATACAACACGGCGCGAGGCAATACCCAGCACGCACTACGGCAAACAACATGGATGCGTAGGCGCAAAGCTCAACAAAATATGGCGCGATGCGGTTGCAACAGATAATAATGGCGAAGTGAGGTACCCAAAGTTGCCTGTGAACTGGGCCGTCGGGCCGTTCACCCCGAGGTACCGGGCCAAGGGCCTGGATGTACGCGCAGTATTAAGATCTTAAGATGGCATTGATCCAGGCTGTCGATCCGGAAGGACCCAACGGCCTGGATTCGCGTGCGATCTTAAGATCTTAAGATCCTAAGACTTCGCGTCGATCCAGGTCGTCGGGCCGGTAGGATCCGACGGCCCGGATTCAAGATTTATTACATGGTTCCGACGATCCAGGCCATGAGCCTGTAGGACCGGCGACGGCCTGGATCTGAGATTGGTTCCCTTAGCGATTTTAATAGTGTAGGGAAGATGGTGAAGTCAAGTGGTGAGCACAGCCAACCGTTTCTGTGATACCGGACTGTGGAGGGACTGTTTTCTTCAGGTCAACAGCTATCAACAGACAGTTGCTGCTGCCACAGCAGGGCCTCCAGTGGTAGCCCTGTTCTGGCCCACGCTGGAAAGGACAATGGCCACATGTTTGGCCACAATTTCTTTTCCAGCTAAATGGCCAGGAAAAACTGAGGGCTTAGACCCTCTGCAGCGGGGTGGGGGTTATCAGCCGTCACGTTTTCTTTAGCTGGCCCAGAATGTGACTCCAGTCAAGAAATGATAGATCACGAAGGGCCTACTGGCCCTCCGCTTTTTGTTTTGGCTGTTGATGGGAATGCGCAGTGGCCTAGCCGAAAGAGAACTGTAGGGCTGATTGCTCTTTTGGGCCACACTGGAGGGCCTACCAGCATCTGCAAATCTTTTTGGGGAAGCGCACCTAAAGAATTAAGGGAGACCCAGTAGGTCCTCCTTTGTATGACGTTGTGAGTGTGCACGTGTTCAGGCGTATGCATGCATGCATGTGCGTGTGTGTGTGGGTGTGTGGGTGTGTTGGTTGTTGCATGTGTGTGTGTGTGTTCTTGCGTGTGTATAAATCATTTCTCCGAAAACTGCAAACACAGATCAGTATGATGGATTCAAGGAGGCATGCACCGTTATAAATGCTTCTAGCCAACGCATGAATCTTCATTTGACACCTGGATAGTATGTCATGCCAGAAACTAAGAGAGAATGGAAACAGTATTGAAAGGAGATAAACCCGACTTTTGCATGATAAGATAAGAGAGAGAGCATTGAGTGGCCCACAATAGAACCCTTCTGTGCCAAGGGGGCTATCCTTCACGTGGCCACTCTGCTAGAAGACCACCTGACCGAAGTAGAATGAACACGTTTTGCTCAAGAAGTGTGCCAAACCTGAAGTTGCTGTTTGTCCTGGTTCAGCTGGATCTGTTTGAAGGCACTGCTGCCAGACCTTAGCAAAGCGCAATCTCCTCGTCAAGTGGTGCACTTCATGTCCTGGTCTCTATGCAAAAAATCACCTGGCGTTGCAGAAATTATGTCTTAATGGTTGATTATTTTAGGGTCGGTCCCTGTTTGCCAGTGATCTAGTTTGTTCCCATCTGCCCTAGCAGTGAAAGAATTGCAACCCTATCCTATACCTGCAGCATGCATCTGGGCAAGTAGAAAGTTTGTTTGGCAAAATGAGAGATCCCAACAAGGCCAAATTCTGTACTCTCGATAACTGGTCACTCTATAGAAAACAGGTCATCCCTTTTGATGCCCGAAATGTATCTGACTGCAATTGCGTCCAGAGATCAGTTGAAAAGTCCTAGTGTGGGACGTTGGGCACAAGTCGAAGGCATGTGGGATATCCTCCAGAGGTTGGGCAAAAACTTCACTGCTGTCATCCTGAGATTGACTCTTGCCAGCGATCCAATTGCAATACCCCGCCTGATATGCCCTGAAGTGGCCCTCAGGCCACACGCAGGCCACGACCTCGGTCTGAGGCCGCAAAGGCCAGGGGGAGAAGTTCCCCTGTTGACACAGGGCCTGTGCGCCAGACAGTGGACTTTGGTCAACTGCCCAGCGGGCCAAAAGTCAAAGTCTGTATGTACGCAGCCCAGGCCGCCGGTCAGACACACGCACTTGTTTGTATGCAGGTACCAAGACAGCATCAGGACCAAGTGAAAGTCTGCAACTGTAGCAATCCAGGCCCTCGGCTGTGAGTCAATCTGAGCCACCGTGGGTGGAAGACCTGAGTCATGTCAACTCGGTCAATCACTAAATAAGACCCTGCCTCCACGGGGTCAACATTCAGTCTTGCTATGTTGTCGTGACGCTGGCTTGACGCTAGCTGGACTCTGGCTTGACGCTGGCTGTGTGCTGGCACTGTGGACGACGACGCGGGACTGAGGCAGCATGCAGGCGCCTTCTCTGCTGAGCGCCAGCCTCTGCTGATGTGGCGCATGCCACCTGTCTTCATTGCTGATGTGGCGCATGCCACCTGTCTTCATTGCTGACGTGGTGCATGCCACCTGTCTTCATCGCTGATGTGGCTTTAGCCACGCTGTCGCATGCCACCTGTTTTCATCGCTGATGTGGCTTTAGCCACACTGTCTACATTGGGTGACTGGACGCGACAAGGAGGGAGATCGGGATCTGTAGATGATTGAGCAGGATCTGGATACTTACCTGAGGTTGATGTCGATACTGTGCGATGTTGATTGTTTCCAACGTCTTCACGAGAGAACTGTGCCACGTGGCACTTCGATGTGATCAGGATTTGTCAGGCTCACTACCAGATACTGTTTTGCTGACGTGGAGGCGAGGGAAGCCCGGAGAAGTAGTGGGGAATGTTGGGCTACTCTCTGTGTGGTCGTTGATTACTACTTTCTCTTCCACCTTCTACTATGTCTATTCTCCCTCCACTGTCTTTGTCTACTTGAAACGAGACATTGTATCAGAGATCACATTCATGATTATTGGGGACTTTGTTCAGAGTTGAGTTACTTTGTATTTTGACATCTGGCGAGTATCTTCCAGTCCGGGTTCATTACAATTTGGTATCAGAGCAAACCTTCTTCGTCGCGCTCTGCTGTCAGGCGCCACGTGGCGCCCAGGTAAGTGGGAGGTGACATGTAAGGGACGAAACACATTTATAAACGCACGCGATTAATATCGCGGGTCTAGACATTGAGTGCGACACGTGCGTGCAGCCCCCCTTGAAGATGATGACGTGGACACTTTGAAGAGGAAGACGGCTACATTGCTTACGTGGCGCTTCGTTGCTTATGTGGCATTGGGATACCGGCGAGAGTATCATTGGCAGCAAGCGCTGGTAGACGAGAGAGAGAGAGAGAGAGAGAGAGAGAGAGTGGATATTGAGACTACTGACGTGGCATGCCGCAGGGGTGCTGACATGGCATCCTACTATTGGCAGGGCATTGTTTGACGTGGCACGTACCTGTGTCGTGACTTACCTGCTGGCGCTCCACACTCTAGTAGTGTTCCTTAGCTCTGACGTGGCATACCAGTGTTGGATGAGTTGGCAGTCCAGGCATTGCTGACGTGGCATCCCTCCAGAAGGCCGAGCTGAAACTTGAAGCTGACGTGGCACCTGTGCTGCGTTGGCATTCCATGGTTGACATGTGGCATGCTTGGCACGCTGCTGTGGGTGAGGTGTTGTTGCACTTGCGTGCTGGCAGGCGGGACAACTTCATGATTTGCTGTAGTGCCACGTACCGGCCCTTGTGTCTGACTGCATTGGCTCTGGAGATAGTTCAGCCGTAGAGGAAAGAATGCTGACAATTGATTGTTGTTGATTGTGTTGGCTGACTTACTCACTTGTCTTGGCTGTTCTGTGGTTGTCTTGCATACTCACCCGTGTTGTTGTGTCTTGATCACAATGGTCATGGCTGCGGTATCTGTTCACTCTTGTTAGGACGTCATCACACATAGGACAGGCAGCAAAAGTTAGAAGTAGATAATAATAGAAATCTGTTTTGTTTTTATTTTCGTTGCTATTCCTTGCTGTTGAGATTTTGAGTGTGGCCGTGGAATTTATTTGTGTCTTCTAATTATTTATTGTGCGGCAATCACACGCTGGGAAACATGACTTATCTCTGGAAATGTCTGCGTGCCTCCATTCTCACAAGATACATTCCTCTCTTCTTCTTTTCTATCCCTCTCACCGTCTATGTTGATGAAGAGGGAGGGGTCTTGAAAACCCGTGGTCAGATAGATGCGAGAAGGTAAACGTTAACAGACCTTCTCCGCAAGTTGCTCGGCGAGATACATGGAGCCGGACCAGAAGCTGAACGGCATGTTCACGGATAGTTCAATCTGCTTGCTGCTGAAGATGAACTGAAAGCCGCTGATACTGTTGTTCAGATGCTGGAAACCGGTAAGCGAGTCGAAGAACTCGTCAAGCAAGGGTGAATAGCCCTTGATCGTTATGTCGCCGAACATCTCGAGAAGATGGACCAAAAGATAACAACAGGGGGAGAAGGAAGAGGAGAGAAAGAACCAGAACTGTCTGAAAAGATCATGGAGGAAAACATCAAACAACTAGAAAATTCACTGAAGGAAGAGAGAAGAAAGATAGAAGAATACCAGAGAAAGAAAGAAGAAAAAGAACAGCAAGAAAGAATGTTGGATGAAATGAGGCAACGGTTTCATTATGAAGAGATGGAAACTGATCTTGCATCCGTAATGCACGCCATGATGGCTTATCTTGTTCACCTTGAGACCAAAATTGACGGTAATACAGCCGCGTTAGAGACCAGACTTCTCAAGGGCAAGGACAAGGTAAGGATTGAGGAGGAGACCAGGGGGGAAGAGGAAAGAAAGGAACCCCAGGAAAAACTCATGAAGGATGCAATGAAGAAAGTGACGCCGGAGAAACCCGGAACTTCTAAGAAGGAACCTGAGGAACCGGCGGAGAAGAAAGAGGAACCCACCAAGAAAGAACCGACCAAAGAAGTAGAAAAACCGAAGAAGAAAGAAAATGTGACAATGAAATTGCCTTTCACCTACAATAACAAAAAAGGAGAAAATTTGTTGTGGATAGCCGAAATCCTGACTTATTGAAGTACCACGCCTATTGAACATGAGAGTCAAGTGGCCTTCTCCATGTCTTGCTTGGGAGAAGTGAGCAAGGAGAGTCAGGTGGCTTCTCCACATCTTGCTTGGGAAAAGTGACCAAGGAGTGGGTCATGTCCGAAGCCAACGTTGTTGGCTTTGAGGATATCTGTGAGTGGGTTAAAACCTTGACGCTCAAGCAGTTTCTCCATAATATAAAGGAGAGATTTCTTAACAAGACGACTGTCGATAAGGCCTTTGACGAACTCACCACAATTAGCCAAAAATGTTGGTCTTCGGTAGATGCTTTGTCTCGTGAGGTGGATCGTCTCTTGCAGGTACCTGGGCTGAACTTGCAGGACAACCAGGTCTTGTACATCTACTCACGCACATTGCCCGAGCCGATTCGCGGACAGCTTGTGGCTGAGTCCAAATCTGGTAAGTACAATTATAGGCAATTTCGCGATTTCGCTCTCCAACGAGAGCAAATGACCGCACAAGTAAAAGGAACCTATGCTTCGGCAGTAAGGAATGGTCCAGTTGGTGGGTACGGCAAGTGGGTCCTTTGGTGGCAAAAGCACCAGGACCACATGCTCGTCGTCTTTGACGACGACACCGTGGAGAAGTTACCCCTCGACGAGTCCGAGGGAGGAGGTAATGGCGGCAACGAGTCTGGAAAGGGTGACGTCGTTGTCGTGGTGGTCAACAAGGGTGGCACCAATCAGTGGAAGAAGAAGAGGAGGCCACGCTCCTTCCCCGAGCACCCCGACATTGCAGCGAGGAAGCCTTGGGAGAAGATGGACCTGCCACGGGAAGAGTGGCAGGAACGAATGGACAATAGGCAGTGCTTGAAATGTGGCATTGTAGGGCACGTTATTGCATTGTGCCCTCTCATTTGGAATCCAAAAGGGAGCAGCCAGTAGGGGTAGCATCTGCTCCTATTGAGTTGACGAGTTCGGACAAAGGTAAGGTGCCAATAACCCCTTTCAACCCCTCGACTCGTACGGCAGAGGATGACTATTCTTCGGCCCGCCGTCCCTAGTATTGTTTTATGTTATGTCTCCTTGGACGATTCCCTTGACGAACTCAGTATTGAACTCATAGCTCTTAGGAGTTCGTGGGCTAAGAAAGCTAAGTCTAAGGGTGAACTAATGATCGCGGATATTGAGATTGCACATACGTGAGTAGGTGCTCTGTTAGATCGAGAATCGACGTTGTGTTACATCTCAGAGAAGGCAATTCGTAAATTGCATCTGGGAATGAAGGTAAGAGATTTACCTAGACCTATCACGTCTATGTTGGCTGACATGAGCACGATCATTGTCTCTCAATATGTCGATCATGTTAAATGTTATTTCATGACTAAGGAAGGGAATAAGATTTTACATAAAGTATCCTTCCTCATCGAGAAGAACCTACCTTTTGACATGATTCTGGGGATGGATTGGCACGAGGAAGCCGACGCAGAAGTCAGGTTCAAGGAGAAGATCGTAAAGCTTAAGGACGGAAAGTCCGAACTAAAAGCAATTAAATTGTATCACAAGTCTGGCTCTGACTCGTCACTGTCCTTTTGTTGCATGAGTTATCCAGCCTTTACGTCTATGGTCTCAAAGAAAAAGTTGGACCAGGATGTGATGATGGTACTCGTTAAGCGAGCGGGTGAATGTTCCTCATCATATCTTCATTGTGTTGAGAAGATTCTCAACGAGTATAAGGAATTGCAGACTGAGCCAACGGGAATCACTGAACGTGCTATCAAGCACACCATTGAGATCATTCCTAGTAGTAAGATTCTGAAGGGTCCCATCTATCGCATGTCTCCTAGGGAACTTGAGGAACTTAGAAAACAACTGCAATAACTCGCTGAGAAAGGATAGATTCGGCCCAGCTCATCTCCTTATGGTGCTCCTGTCTTATTCGTGCCCAAAAAGGAAGGTGAACTTAGATTATGCATTGACTATTGTGGGTTGAATGTCGTCACTGTTAAGAACGCGGAACCACTTCCGCGCATTGACGACTTGTTGGACCAATTGCAGGGATGCAGGTAGTTTAGCAAAATTGGTCAGGGTACCACTAGATCGAGGTGGCTCCTGAAGATCAACACAAGACAGCCTTCCAAACATGGTATGGTCACTATGAGTTTGTGGTTATGCCCTTCGGATTGACTAACGCCCTTGCAACCTTTCAAAGGTCCATGAATGATTGTTTCGTCAATAGTTGGATCAGTTCATAGTAGTTTATCTCGATGATATCCTCGTGTATAGCAAGACACTTGAGGACCACGAGAAACACATACGAATGGTTCTTCAGAAGTTGCGCGAGGGCAACTTCAAACTGAACCCTAAGAAGTCCGAGTTCGCTAAGCCTGAAGTGCTATACTTAGGGCATATAGTGAACGAAGAGGGACTAAGGCCCGAAGAGAAGAAGGCAACGGCAATCAGATATTGGCCCCAACCTAAGACTGCCACTGAGCTAAGGTCTTTTCTAGGACTGGCTAGTTATTACAAGAAGTTTGTAAGGAACTTCTCCTTGATAGTTGCACCTATGAGAAGACTATTGAAGAAAGAAAGACCTTGGTTGTGGGATAAAGATTGTGAGTCCTTATTCAAACGGTTTAAACATGTCCTGACTCACTACCCTGTCTTAAAGATTGTTGACCCTACTCTCCCTTTCATTGTCACGACTGACACAAGTCAGTATGGAATTGGGGTTGTGTTATAGCAGAACGATGGCAAAGGATATAAACCTGTCGAGTTTACGTCCAGAAGACTGTCATATGAGAAAGTAGCCAACTCCACCTACGAAAGGGAATTGTATGCGCTGGTCGCTGCACTAGACACATGGAAACACACCAGTTGTTGGGGAGACACTTCACTGTCTATTCAAATCATTCTACTCTGAAGTGGATAAAGACTATACCGAGACTCTCCGATAGGTTAGTTAGATGGTCCGCTTTCATCGATACCTTTGACTTTGAGTTCAAAACAATCAAAGGAAAGTCTAATGTTGTTGCAGATGCTTTGTCCAGGCGTGCAGATTTCTTTGGTACCATTGTCTTCTATCTCCATATTGGGAATGAACTTAAAAAACAAATACGAAAGGGTTATGTAAACAATCCTATTTGGAGTCCTATCATTGGGACCCTATAGAAAAACCCTCAACTATTCCGTGAGTATTGAATAATTGATGATCTACTCTTCTTTGTGGATAAAACCGAAGAAAGACTGTGTATTCCTCACCGAGAACAAATCAAACTTCTAATCATTGGGGAATGCCATGATGCTGAGGGACATTTTGGTTTTAAGAAGACGTATGCCAATGTAAGAGAACACTTTGAATAGAAAGGAATGAAAAAGGATGTACTGACCTATGTGCGGATTTGTCTTGCTTGTCAGAGAAACAAGCCCTCTCATGAGAATCCCTCCAAGTGATCCAAGTGAGTCTATCTCTATAGACTCCATGAGTCTTACTAGGAGCCGAAACAGCAATAGTCAGGTAATCGTCATTGTAGATAGGTTCTCAAAATATGCTGTGTTTATTCCTCTGCCAGCGGACGCTAAGATTGAACTTGTCATCCAAAAATTCTCAAAATATGCTGTGTTTATTCCTCTGCCAGCGGACGCTAAGATTGAACTTGTCATCCAAAAATTTCAGATCCGATCGGTATCAGAATATGGGTTTTCAAAGACCATTGTTTTTGATAAGGGATGTAAGGTTCACAGGTATGCAATGGCAAAAGTTGATGGGAGTCTATGGCACCAGGTTGACCATGTCATTAGGTAGACATCCTGAAACGAATGGCCAAACTGAACGGATGAACCGTCTGTGCCAGCAACTTTTGCGCATGTATGTATGAGCCGATCAGATAGATTGGGATGAGAACTTACCTAAGATTGCAAGTGCATATAATGATAGTGTACATACTGTAACAGGAAGAACAATGAATGCATTGCATAAAGGTTGGAAACCTCGGAGTCCCATTGATGCTCTAACCCAGGACCAGATTCCGCAGGCACTCGAGAATTTGCAGTTTTGTATGAAGAAAACGTCAGAAAGGTCAAGGAGAACATACAAAAAGCCCAGCTACAGATGATTGAGCGGGCCAATAAACATCGAAGGCCTTCACAGTTCCAAGAAGGAGATTTTGTCTGGGTTAAGTCTAAAGAGTTTTCCCTAGAAGAAAATGTGGCCAATAAACATCGAAGGCCTTCACAGTTCCAAGAAGGAAATTTTGTCTGGGTTAAGTCTAAAGAGTTTCCCCTATAAGAAAATGTGTCTCAAAAACTGTTGCTTGTCTATTATGGACCCTGGTAGGTTCTCAAGGTGATTGGGGATGCAAATGGACCTTCTTATCGAATTGATGTTCCCCCACACCTCAGAACCTATCCTGTCTTTCACGCGTCTAAGCTCTTGCCATATGTAGGACACTAAGCTCTTGCCATATGTAGGACACAAATTTCCAAATAGACCGTCTATGTTCCCACCCTCCATGAATGGAGGCTACGAAGTTGAGAAGATTCTGGAACATGGCTACTTTTCTACAGGTGGAAGAGGAAGACCACAGAAGCAGTATAAGGTACAATTCAAGTCGCAACCTCCTTCTAAAGCTAGGTGGTTTAGTAAAAAAGAACTATTACCTACTGGTCCTGATATCGTTGTCGCATATGAATGCGGGTTAAACCACCAGTACCTCCGAGCTTGTTTTTGTCGACCCTGATTTATAGTGCGCGCCGAAATTTGCCGAGCCTGTGTCCCGCGGAACCTCGGAGTGTTTTTGTGTTGTTTTTATTTTTTGGAAACGGTAACGTTTCCACTTGTGGCCTTGTCGTCCTCCCGTACGGTCCAATGAACGGACATGTCCATGGGCGGGATCCCTGTGGTTCGTGGCATGTTTGGTGGCCGAATTTTTTTTAATTTTTTTTTCCGGGGGAGTGAAAATTTTGTGTTTTTGTTTTTGCAGGCCCCGACCGTCGTGTCGCTTCGCCGGCGACCGGTAGCGTGGAGTGGTGGGGGGTGGACATCTGCACGTTGGCCGATGGAGGGACGCGGGCGTTTGCCATCGTCGGCGACCGGTAGCGTGGAGTGGTGGGGGGTGGACGTCTGCACGTTGGCCGATGGAGGGACGCGGGCGTTTGCCATCGCCGTCGTCA
>BFEA01000217.1:2092191-2102191 GCA_003427395.1 Chara braunii
CTCTCTCTCTCTCTCTCTCTCTCTCTCTCTCTCTCTCTCTCTCTCTCTCTCTCTCTCTCGGGGTCTCTCTCTCTCTCTCTCTCTCTCTCTCTCTCTCTCTCTCTATATATATATATAATCTATTTGACGATATATATATACGAAACAGTTTGTCACAGCCCCTCGTTTGTTGTCCTCTTCTCCCTCTCTGCCTACGGTTTACCGCGCAGTTCTATTTGACGATATATATATATACTAAAAAAAAAATAAAACAAACCAAAAACTAATAATCAATCAATCAATCACTCAATCAATCAATCCACCACGTGGGCGACGTACCGATCGCGAAGAAAGTGCTTGTGGATGAGAAGGATATGCTTGTGAGAGAGACACTCATAGAGCAACATGGTTGACTTTGCTGCGTTCTGTGAATTGCAGCTGTATGCAATCGAAGTACGAGACAAGCGAATATGCGGTGCGCGCCAATGATAACCCAATTCTACCATTCCACGAAACTAGAAAGCGGCAAGACTGTGTTTTATTACCAGTCTGCCAACCCCGTTACAGATCCTGTCGATGAGGCTGTTGGTTACCGAAATAGGGACGAGATGGAGGACCTTCATTTTGTTGTATGCGTGGAGGAGGATCGAGTCGTCTGACTAACAACAGAGACTTATATTCGTTGTTACGCCATTGAACACATTCGGGTGCTTATGTCTAAGCCGAATCGATCGTACTTCAATAGCAAAATCCTGAAGTCCGTGAAAGGTGATGAAATGTATGATATCGTTTGGCCGCTTGTGCATCGAATACTCTCGACTCATTATGGCACTGTTAGTCGGGCCGGATTATGACAGCTTGTCGTGAGCGAACCCTTTTTTTTGTGTAATTGCGAGGATTTCTCTGGGATGTTTTATCCTTGATGTGAGATCCGGTGCTGACGAGCATGCGTTTATTGTTAATTTTTATGTCGTCTTATATGTTCGTTCGTCATTGCGAGCGCCCACGTCGGTTCTATATTTGTACAGCCATGCAAAACAGATAACGTCGACAACAGACAACGCCCAATCAATGAGTGATTGCTTTATTGGTTTGTTTATTTATTGATCGTATGATGTAACTATTGTTTTATTTTATTTTTTTAATTTAATTTTTTAATTATTTTTTTTTTCCAAGTGAAAATCACTCCGTACTGATAATTTATGTAAATCAAACAATAATAATGTCACGCCCGCCACCTGTCATATTACACCGTCAAGCAATCAATTGTTCGGTCACTCTTTGAACTAATCGTTCATACGTAAAAACTATCTGCTCAACATGAGATCATTCAATGAATCATTCGTTCAATATATAAGTCGGTCAATCAGTCAATCAATCAATCAATCAGTCAATCATTCATTCAATAAATCAATCAATCAATCAATCAATCATCAGGTATATGCCCTACATATTGTCATGAAGAGAAGTATTCATAAATCGTATTGATAAAATTCCAAACACAACACGGGGAAGTTGTCAAGTCGCTAAAACATTCGTATTCACAAACACACACACAGGTTGGCTCGCGATGTGCAGAAGTCTATAACAATGAAATCTGCAGAAGACAACATCGCGGACCGCAACATTCAGGGGAGGCTGGCGGCTGTCGACGAGAGTTTGCGCTGTCTCGACGAATCTATGGGGGTAGTTGCTGCAAGTGTGCGTGATGTTGATGCCGCTCTCGATCGACTGCGAAACACATACACTTGTGAAAAAAATGACGAAAAAAAAAAGCGAGACCCCTTGCTCTCGTCTTCCGGTTTCATGGAGCGCGCGCAAGCTAATAGGCCGAACTACAAAGGGATAATGATATAAGACCATGAGTACGGGGAGGGTTTGTCACACGATGCGAACAACGGGCGGAAAGACAAAGAAAGCGAGTCAGCAAAGGATACGGAAAAAAACAAAGCAGGGAATTGCAGTACATTTGGAAACCCACCACAACCCAAATGCATTTGGAATTGCTGGAAGAAAAAAGACAGAGTTGCTAAAGGGACATGAATGCTTCGAGTGCAAACGTTTTCGTGACGCGGTTGGTGTGCACGGAAAAGAACGGCATGAAATTGTGCAAGAATGTTCACGACACAAGGAGAACCAACGTAGATCGTTGACACCACCTGGTTTTTGGAACATAGGCTTCTCTGATTTGGAAAAGTAGGAAGCTTGAGAGAGAGAGAGAGAGAGAGAGAGAGATGTAACGCATAACATTGTGTCACATGTTGTATTTCATTCTTGTAGCCAGTACAAGGTCTCGTTGTGGTGTCGTTATTATTCGAGTTCATCGTGCGCGCAAATGTCGAAAGACAAACTAGTGAGCAACGTAAGACTCGCAATTAAAGATGTGGTCAACACTCTTGAAGTGGCTACGAAACGCTTGCATGCAGCCGAGGAAGTCCTTCAGAGCACGGCTGCTGATTTGCATGCTATGCGACAAGAAATCGACTTGCACGAACGGCGTGTGAATGCTAGGGAAAATGAACTTCAGCATTACAGAACACAAGCTGCTCATGCAAATCAGCCATGTGCTGATGGTTCTCATACGAACAAGATGATGTCTGGTACAGGGACTATGAGGTGCGACAGTGAGGGTCGTTGCCTAGCATGTGGTCGCTACCCAACTGGGAGCACAACAATAGCTCCTCCGTCTTCCGGAACCTTATGTCTGAGGAATGTTCCATCGCCCAGCACATCATTCCGATCAGTGAACTCAAAAAGAAAATTGTCATTTACAAACATATGAGGTCGCATTTGGGACCGGGAGAATGTGCAATATATGTGGGGTTCGTTTATTTGCGAAGTGATATGTTTCACACACGTAAGTACGTCTCTCTCTCTCTCTCTCTCTCTTTTTTTTTTTCTCTCTCTCTCTCTCTCTCTCTCTCTCTCTATTTGACGATATATGTATATATATATATTTCGGTTGAATAAAAAAACAAAAAACAAAATCAATAAATCAATCAATCAAACATTCAATCAATCAAACAATCAATCAATAAATCAATCAATCAATCTATCCAATCAACCACCCACCCAACCACCAAACCAACCAACACACCTAACCACCTAAGCACCCAACCACCCACATAACCAGTCACCCACCAAACCGCCCACCCACCCACCAACCCGTCGTCCCACCACCCAACCACCCACCCACCAACCACCCAACCAATAAAGCAATCCACAAACGCACTCACCCAAATATAATACCCAAATGTACGACCCTCCCAATCACCCGACCAACCACCACATCCACCCAACTATCCACCACCCAATAACCGTCATCCCACCACCCGACCGACCACTCATAAACCCCAGGTTTTGGAGCCCGGCGATCCAATCGGCCAACCAACCAACCGTCCCTCCTAACCCCCCATCCACCCACCTAACCCCACAACCAACCACCCACCCACCCAACCACGCAACAACCGAACCACCCAACCACCCACCCAACCACCTAACCAACCAACCAACCAACCAACCCATCAAACCACCAAACCGCTCACCTAACCACCCAACCAACCAAGCAACCAGCCACACAACAACCATCCATCCGCTCAACCACCCAACCAACCACCTAACCCAACCGTCCAACCACCCAACCACCCAACTAACCAACCAACGTACTACTGTTCGTAATTATGAATATATACTTTTTACAGCCGAGAGACTGGACTCATTGTGTCCGTCGCTTATCGTACGCATTGTGTTGCCGTCATCTTTCTTAGTGTCGTCGGCTAGCAATTGAGACTGTTCGTAATTGCCAGGTTCACTTATTCAACCTTGCGACACAACATGGGCGACGTTGTTGTTGTTGTGAAAGAGGCTGTGGATGGAAAGGAAATCGTCGTGAGGGAGACAGTGTGTGAGCGCGATACTGAAAACGAAAGAGACTTTGAACACTGGGAAGGGGTTGTCGCCACGAAAACAGGTGTGTACTACGCGTTCATCGATGACACCCTCGCTTTGAGGGTCGTGGCAGGGTTGGGGTACGACGACCATGATCGCCTTGATGAGGTTGTAATGCACGCAAAAAAGCTTTCGGATGTCGTTCCTGACGCCTGTGAACCCCCCGACTTCGATATGATTGGTCATTTGCTAAGGTGCATCGTGTCAGTCGTTGCGGTCGACCATGTGGAAAGGTTAGCACCCAACGCATGGTATTTCTCCAAACTCGACAGGCCGCTGCAACGCCGTACTTTTCTCCACGGAGATGTGCGCACTGTGTTGCCAATGGACGGTTGCCGACAACAGTACCAAAGTGTCAACGAACCATCATCCCGGTCGTCTCATGCTTAGTCTGAAACAGGTGGGTTGACTCACAAAATCGTAAAGGTTTTTAACATTCAACAGTGTTCGAGACCGCAACTACCCGCTCATCCCATACATATATTTAAAGTGTGTTCCCCCTCCCCATGCGGTACATGCAGAATATCATGTTTGCGTTGTTCGTTGCTCGATCGTAAGGTTCATAACTTACGATGTCGGTTTTTGTGAATTGCAGCATTTTTTGAACGCCATACGAAAGAAGCGACGATGCATTGCGCGCCAATGATTGTCCGATGTTACCACACCACAAAACTGACAGGCGGCGACACCGTATACTATTAAGAATCAATGACTCCCGTAACAGATCCTGTCGGCGATGCAGCGGGATACCGCAATGGATACAAGAAGGTGGATCATCATTTCGTTGTCAGCGTGGAGGAGGAACGAGTCGTTAGACTCGCTACAGAAACTTACATTCGCGACCACGCCATCGAATTCGTTCGTGTCCTAATGTCTAAGCCAACCACGTACTTCAGTACCTTTGATCTCAAACCGGTCGACGGTGATTTCATGTATGATATCGTATTCCCCCTTGTGCATCGTATACTATACACACACTACGGGACGGTTGCTCGGGGCGGCGTCTGGCGCCTGGTCGTGTCACCGCCCTATTTTGTCTCTAATGGCGAGGATTTCTCTGCCATGTTTTATCCTTGCAGTGCGACCCAACGATGAGTAGCATTCGTTAATTTTTTTCTTAGTTTCTTCGTTGTTGGAAAGAGAGAAAATGATGGTTTCAATGATTGTATATTCTCTCTTTATACATATGCAAGCCCTATCTCCCATGTGTTTGTTATATGTTTTAAGTAATTTTATTTTTTTTGCCTACTTTGCGTTCTGAAATTTGTTTTCGTTTTCGTTATGTGGAGGTACAGTAGGTACAGTACTAAGGTAATCAGTGCCCGTAATGTTCTGTTTTGTAGATTTTAAAAATATCACACATAAGCGACAGAACAATATTCACCCTTTCACATACATGGACCGTCGACGACGCAGGGCTGGCGTGCGGGCCGACGCAGTAGTATTTGGAAATGGGACAGATACTGATCCTTTCCGCGACGAGGAGCTGACAGTCGCCGAGATTAGGAGCCGGTGGCCGGGACCCGCAGCGCTTTTGGAGGAGGCTGTGACTTTTGTTGGCCTGGAGGAGCATCTGCAACAGTGCATGAATCTGCTTATTGGTCGTGCAAATCTCGAACCCAAGCAGAATCGTTGCAATGGATATGTCGCTTTTTCTCGGCTGTGCGGGTTTAGGGTTTTCCGACAGAGATTGCCATATGAGTTCCAAAACGCAATGCGGGAACGATGGCCAGATACAATTATTCGAGGTTTTGAACTACGACAATGTGATCTTCCTGAAAACGCGCGCCCACGTCGACATGCACGGCGGTAAATGCTTCACAATATATATATATATATATATATATATATATATATATAGAGAGAGAGAGAGAGAGAGAGAGAGAGAGAGAGAGAGAGAGTATGCTTGCCTGCAGTGTGAGTACGTTTGTGAGTGCGACTGTGTGTTTGCCTTGAGTGTGTGTTCGTGATCGTAAACTTAAGCGTGGGAGTTACTTTTCGTGTGCCCCGTGACAGCCCGTGCTTGTTCGACAGGCCATCAGGCCGGTACTTACCTATTGTCGTTACTTGCAGGGATTGCATTATGTAAAATTTGGTTTCCCTGCTGTACATAATCTTCTTCTTCTTATAATCCTCGATCTYTCATTTGAAGTTCATTTATTTCTTTTTGCAATTGTATGTCATTGTACCATTGGCAATGGAGTCTGAGCGATTCTAATCCTCGCTCTCGCCACTCAAGTTCATTCATTTACTGTTGCAACTGGATGTCATTGCAATATTGGATCAACGTGAAAATCTGAATTGGTTCGGCTATATAATGTGCGATCCAACTATTGCCTAAGTGCATAAGCATGTGAAGTATGGATGTATGTGTAACTCGACATTGGTCCAATAATATCTATACGCAGAGGAGGAAAAAAAAAAAAAAAAAAAAAAACACAAGACATGAGATACCATCAGATGTGTGAGAAATATATTGACGATATATATATATACAGTTTGTCACAGCCCCTCGTTTGTTGTCCTCTTCTCTCTCTCTGCCTACGGTTTACCGGGCAGTTCTGTTTGTGACGATATATATATATATATATATTGGTTGTCTGACGATTTTTTCCGGCGCTTACACACAGACATTCTCAAACACGGCCACACATGCATAAGAATAGGGGGATACGATTTTGTTTTTTAAACCACTTAACCACCCATACAATATAAAACACGCCCACACATGCATAGCAAGAGCGGGAGAGGTGACAGAGTCAAAACTGCACACAGACAAGGATAAGCGGAATTCAACAATGCACACATGGGGGAGGTCACACAATGACTCTCACTCTCCGACAGACACCCAACAAACAATCACAATAAAGAACCTCAGCAAAATCACAATTGATATGATGCTGATAATGAGCCAACTCGAACGAATATCATAACACAGTTTGTTACAGTCGCTTCGTCCCCAATCGATTTCCCTCATTCTACTAATAGAGTACAGTACTCTAACCTACACGGAGACCGGACTGACTAACCGACCAATACCGTTGCAGTTTCGCCCTCTTGGCCTCTACCGGACCCGACTATAGGCTATAGGACCGTCCATCAGCTCTGGCCATTAGGGCCTGTCTGTCCTGGGGGTAGTCCGGGCCTGCAATTCGCAGTAAATGTACGTATAGGAAATTCGAAATAATGCTGGGCCTATGTTTCCCATATTTACAGATGTGGCCCTCACGAATTTTCCTCACAGATTGGTCTGACAGTTACGCACGAGTCAAGCGAAATTACAAATCAAAACCTACGGGGTAGTATACAGCCTCGCCATCAGTCTTCGCAGTCAGACTGAAAAAATATATATATATATATGACGATATATATATATATATATATAATGAACACGTCAAACTAAAAAGCCAACAAACATAAAAGTTGCATATACAAGATACTACGACATAACATAATGTCAGTCGTCGAACAACTCGACATCATCTGCGTCCGATAGAGAATCGCATGATCGATCGAACACGGGCATCCGCCGGTCCAGGCAACCCATCCCCGTCGCCAATGATGAAAACATCGTCATCCCCCACAACGTCGGGATCCGCACCTGAAGCAACGTCGTCCTCGTCATGGGCAATGGTATCCTCGCCTCTGCAAAAAAGATCGCGAGGCAGAGGAGGTGTCGAGGACCCGATCTCGCCCGACACATTAGAGTCGTCGTACTCGAGAAGGCATCGAGCCCAATCTGAAACACATTTTGAACCGAAGATGAACGTGGACAGCCGATCCATCCACGAATCGGTAGGTGGCCGATTGTGACGGTAGTGGCTCGGCCTTGGACGAATCGAAGTCCCAGAAGGCCTGCGGACACGATACTCCAAAGGATCCTGCCATGCATGACTGTTCCATCGAATGACTGTAATCGCCAAACGCGGCTCATACGACTTCTCGAAGTGCAAGGCCTTCTTCGCGTAAATGATGATTGTGCCCTGAAAGGTCTCAACCGTCGACGTGTGACGGAACTCCGTGTAGTACAAACAAACTGTCGTGCTGCAATGCCTGCCCAACGTCGGGCGAATGATGTCATACACGGGATCGTCGTGCGTGTACAGAGGCAGCGAAGATGGGCCACCCGCCTTTGAGCATAGAAGCTCTCTGTCCGCAACGCACCTGGAGTGGTCCCTGGCCCAATGGTCGACGATCATCATGACATCATTGTGCAGAGTGACAAAGTCGCCGCCCTCATCTCTGCAAAGCTGGGAAGCATGAAGAAACCAATGCCCCACCTCATGCATATGGAACTCAGTCACACCATCTGCATCCACGACCAAGGATTTGTTGTTTTTGCCGTACGGGTACATTTTGCTCATCACAAGAGCAACGAAGTCGCTCTTCTTCAATCGTTCTTCTTTTCCCGTCAAAGACCCTGGTCCATAACGGTCCGTCAAGGCATCCAACAACTCCTTCGTGAACTGCATAAATTGAGATTCCGACACGCACTGATGAGGGTTGTTCAATTTTTTTGGCACCTTCAGTGTCACGACTTTTCTAAGTGCCTTGCGAATGTTCTTACCTTATGATGGCAATCCTTCTGCCATTCAATACCCAGGCGCTCCAACTGTGGACCCAATGCAGCACAATCGTCGGAGACAACACACCGGATCTTCAACCCCCTCGACAACAGGCCTCTCAACAGGCGCACAACAGCAGGAACCTCAAGTTGATTCGACGCCTTTCCCTCATTTTTTGGCCGAAGAGTGTGAACACCCACCACAAGACGAGTATCACGCTCAATCGCGGTAACAGTGCAATGTTGCGCAGACCTGGCCGAGTCGTAGCGACCGTCAACTATCAAAGTGACGGGTCTCCCTGATCGCATAACCGTGTCAATGGCCAAGTCGCAATACCGCACGCTCTGCCTGACAACCTTTGCATTCCAACCTTCACGCACATTCGGCTCACCGCGCATGCAACTGTAAAAAGTGGGCTTGTGCACAGGTGCCACCCCAAACGCGATGCAGAAGTCGTTGAGGACGGTATATGTCATACCCGCAGTGACGGTCGCATGGAACAACTGTTGTTGAAGTCTGCAAGAGTACACAGCTCCCCCAACCAGTGCACTGTGCTATGTCCAACGACATGACTTCTTACAAGCGAGCGAAATGCGACAAATCTGTCCAGGATAACCGACAGAGGACACATCCACAGCACAAGCGCCCCCGTGGCGCGGGCAACTCAAATCGAACAACCCGAGCAACTGCAGCAGCTTCACCGGCTCCACGAAGACGACATCAGGCGCTTCCGAGCCTCCCCAGTGCCCCATCGATTTCAACACATCTTTAGACCGATTATTGCAAGATCCGCTTTGCGAAGCACCATCCTTCGAATCGTCCCAGCACAAAGGACGTACATGTTCGAAACGCGAACGCGACCTGCCACGGCTTGGTGGCCGCCCGCGCGATTTGCGGCCACGCTGTGACCCGTGCCCTGAACGCGGTATTGAATCATCCGACGCACAAAATGACCCGCCATTGCCTCCACCGCTCCCTTCACCCTCACGCTCGCCATCATCCTCAGCGTCCGCTGTCGAATCATCCCCTCCTGCTCCGAGACGAAAGACATCTGCACGACTGCCGGCTGGTAGTGTTCTCTCGATCCTCGACGCCACACCGTCCCCGAACTCTGACCGGATGGCTGGCAATGACCAATGCAACAGTCAGTTGACGACATCGCTCATGACCCCAGACTTATCGCTCACTTCTTTCATCGCAGATTGTAAAAGGCGCAGTCTCTCCTTGCAAGCGGTAGTCAGGAACAAACGAGAGTACTTCCCGGAACCAGTTGACTGCGAACCGAATTGCCCCAAGGACCCGCCCGAGTGTTCAGAACGACCCGCACCAAGATTTTGAGCGTCAGGATTGCAACGGCCGGGCCCATCTCCGCTACCACACACAATGTCATCCCCGTCGAACCGGGAGACGAGAGAGCGACGGGCGGAATTACGGTCATGTGTGTCCCCGGCAGAGGCACGACGTGCATCAATACACCCCCCTTCCCATGACCTAATGCGGCAAACGAA
>BFEA01000217.1:2143171-2155796 GCA_003427395.1 Chara braunii
CAGAGGCGGAGTCATATGGAGTAAAAAGTAGTATTTATTTGGCGAGCGGACGCCTCGCAGTTCAGACTGAGTAGCATAGGGGAAGAAGGTCTGGAGCATGAGTTCTCTTTCCACGCTGTGTTACGATGCAGTTATGCTGCGACATTAAATCTCCACTGCATTGTTCTCTTTGAGTTAATCTCTCTGTTTGCTTTCAAATGTCAGGGCCTGGTACTTTCACGAATTTTCATTGGTGTGCTGCTGCTTGGGATTGTGAGTCACAACTTTTCAATTGTGGAACATGACTTTTGACTGTGGACTGTGACTCTTGCCTCTGGGACACAACTTCTGCTGGGAAAGGTGTCCTTTGCGCGTGGGATGTGACTTTTCAATATGACTTTTCATTATGAGACGTGAATTTTGCTTAAAGAATCCAACTTGTGCCCCTGGGATGTGACTGTTCACCGGGTGCCTGATGGAACTCGACTCCTAAGGTACCTGACTGTGACTTCTCTGAAACTGACCGGCTTAGCCTCCCTGGCCTAAGACCTTGACCCTGGAATTCGAATTTGGGGTATGAATCGTGGAAGGCCTTTCACTCTCGCCGGCCTAATTTCGAGGTCCTCCGAGAAAGTTACCAACTTTATCTGTCAATTATGTTAATTCCTCTTTTAGCTCTCTCATAATAAGACACAATATGCGGTGCCGTCTCAATTAGTTCATCTCTTGTAAACCAGCGATCTTCTGATGGTTCCTAATATGCAAATCTAACCTTATACTGTCGCTGTGGCCTACCCCTGAAGCCAGATCTGTAAACATCTTCCCCAACAATCCGATCTATATCATATTTTCCATCCATATCGATATGCGAGTTGGGACAATTCATTACTAACACAAGGAAGTAACTTTGATGCATGAAACACCAGATAAGTTTGCAAATGTGGAGGAATCTCAACAACATAAGAAGGACCGTCCACATCACCAATCACATCAAGAATCTGCCACAGTCCTCTATAAGTTGACTTTACCCAGACCAAGTCTCCTACAGCAAATTGTGAAGGCCTGCGGTGCTTATTAGCCTGTTCTATCATCTGATGGTGTGCCTTACTAATGTTCTCTTTAACCTTTTCCAGGTCTTTTTTATACTGAATAGCAAATTCCTAGTCCCTGGCGAAAGTCTGTGTACTTGATCAAGGTTTAAGCAGTCAATGGGTCTACGAGGTCGCCATCCAAGATGTAGTTCCGTAGGTGTTCTGGACGTAGGCAGATGTATAGGCATTGGCAACTTTTGGCAGATGTTCATCCCAATCAATCTGATCTGGTCGGTTGTACATGCGCAGCACTTGCTGTAGCAGCTTGTTGGTTTGTCCATTTGTCTCAGGGTGTCTACCTGAAGACATAGTCAATTTGGACCCGTATATCTTCATCAGTTGCTGCCATTGTTTAACTGTGAACCGCGAATCCCTGTCACTTACAATAGTCAAGGGATGCCCCAAATCCTTCACCCAATGAGTTAAGAATTCCCTAATCACCAAATCAGTTCTTGCTTTTGCAGGGAGTGGAACGAACACAGGAAACTTGCTAAACCAGTCTACCACCACCATAACTTGACTTTTACTATTTCTGCTTTTTATCTTAGTGTCCATAAAGTATATAGACACGGAGTCCCCGAGTCACGACGGAATAGGCAGCGGTTTGAGCAACCCAAGGGGAGGCTGTGTGGAACTTTTGTTCCTCTGACATACCTGACAGCCTTGCACGTAGGAAATGCAGTCATGCGTCATTCCCAACCACGTGTAGGAGCGCAGGAGGTTCGCATAAGTCTTCCTCCATCCGAAGTGCCCCTCGGTGTCGTGGTTTTCCCCAAGTATGATGCTGCAAATTTCTTCGCTGTTCGGAATGCACAGTCGATCATGGACGTCTGTTTTCTCAAACAGCAGTCCCTGCATCAACCTATAGTCCAGGACTTTGTGCGGTGTTGTCTGCACCTTGCCAATCAGTTGGCTATAGACTAGATCACTTGCATAGGCAGACTTAATTTTTTCTTGCAGTTTGGTGCTTGCATCTAGATATGTGACAATAGCACCGAAAAGGTCAACTCTTCTACTCAACGGATCGGCGACAACATTGTACTTCCCCTTTACGTTCTTTAACTCAAAGTCAAACTAGTCAATTTCCCCAGCCCACCTAGTCAGTTTTGGTGTCATCCGAGCCTGGGTTCTTAGCCAGCGAAGTGTTTCGTGATGAGAATAGACTTTGAAGTGGCGACCTAGCAGATAGTGTCGCCAGTGATTCAATGCTTCCCGAAGAGCAAACAACTTTCTCTCATAGGTGGAAGCGGCGACCTTTTCGCTGGGCAATCTACAGGACATAAATTCTACAGGTATGTACCCACTCCCATCATCTTGCTGGAGTACAACACTGATCCCGTATTGACTAGCGTCAGTGGTTACAATAAAAGGCAGAGATGGGTCTGCGACTTTCAACACCGGGTAGTTAATCAGACACTTTTTCAAACACTTAAAGGAAGTAGTGCAGTCCTTATCTCATTTCCAAACAGTTTCTTTTTTCAACAGTCTGGGTAATGTGGCAGCGATTACCGTAAAGTTCCGAACGAGCTTGCGGTAATAGTTGGCCAGACCAAGGAACGAACGCAGTTTCGTCAACGTACGCGGGTTAGGCCAGTCTCTAATGGCTGCAATCTTGGTGCCTTCCGGCTTGATCCCATCACCATCTACCATATGTCCCTAGTACAAAACCTGACGCTTTGCCCACTCACACTTCTTCGGGTTAATCTTAAACTTCGCCTCACGCAACTTATTTAGCAACTTGAAGGTGCTCCTCATGCTCACTCCAATTCTTACTAGAGATTAGTATATCATCTAAATTAGCGACAACAAACTTATCAAGCCACTCACGTAAGAGCTCATTCATACATCTTTGGAAGGTTGCAGGAGCATTTGTTAGTCCAAACGGCATTACCACGGGTCCGAAAAAAGCCATTTTGTGCTGATCCTCAGGCAATTCCTCAATCTGATGGTAGCTTGACTTCAAGTTTATCTTAGAGAAATATTTGCAACCTTGCACTCTATCTACGAGATCGTCTATTCTTGGCAATGGCTCAACGTTCTTGATTGTTATTGTGTTGAGTCCCTTATAATGTATACACATACGCAGTTCGCCGCCTTTCTTGGGCACAAACAGTACCAGTGCACCGAACGACAAGGAGCTTGGTCTAATCCACCCCTTCTCAGTCATCTCATCCAGTTGCTTCCACAGTTCGTCGAGCTCTTTTGGAGACATCCTATAGATGAAGCCCTTGGGGGTCCGGCTACCAGGTTCCAGATCTATTAGGTGCTTGGTTTCTCTCTCAATGTTACATACTGTGATTTCACACGGGCCCTTGCAGGCCCGACACTACCGGATGGGGGGTACCTAGGCCGCCCCAACCAAGGCCGGACCTTTTTTTCTCTCAGTAGGCCGTGGAGGCCACCGGTTGGCGCCTGCAGCAGACCAGGGTCGGCCCAAACGATGTTACCGTTTGGGCCTGGCGGCAGCCTTGAGGTTGCCGCCCGCCGGTCTGATCKGAACCATCATTGTTGACGATTCAGATCACGGCGCAGGAAGGCAGCATAGAGGCCGACCGGCCGCCGAATGGTACTTAGGCCGGTCCAACGGCCATTCCAAGAGGTTGGAGAGGCAGTACGGCAACAGGCACCAAGCTGCGCTATTCTTGGTTCAGCGCAGCGGTTGGAGCTGCAACGCTAAGTTTAGCGCATTGCAGTAGAGGGACGCGAGGAGGGAGACTTACCTGGAGTACTGCAAGCGCCATAGCTCCCAGCGGTGCAGCCCAGCTCCCGCATCAGCCAAGGCGCCATCTTGCAGACGAAGGTTAGGCCTGAGGCTACTCGCCATCTCCCGCGACTCTCTGCCTCCCCTCTCAGTCTTCTTCTTCTTGACTGAAGGCTATTGATACGAGTTGGACAGAGATCAGTGATTGGACTTCGGTGGTAGGAGGATGTGATACTTACCGGATTCGAGACATTGGAGATAGTTGGGATTGATACCTGGCGGCATCACAGACTGGACATCGGTTACATTAGGATTTTGTACCTCCAACATTGGTGACTTATGTTCCCCGACATTCTGATTTTGTTCGATGACATTTTGGGCTACCATATCAGTGACCTTCTAAATTTTATCTCGGTGACATCTGGCGCTGTCCATATCTCCCACCTCCATCGTCTCTCCTCCCACCATTCATTTGTGTATGGTTGTACGGAGCCTGGAGCATCGTCTATGTATGGCTTCAGACCCCACCATCTCATGATTGCTTGTGTGTTGAGTGACGTTTGGGTGAGTTCAGTCTATGTGAGTCAGTCCATTTCCCAAACTTCCGCTGTATACATGCTCATCCTATATTGGTTGATCTTTGGTTCTGCCCATACTTGGCGAAGTATTCACTAGTATGCAACACTCAACCACCCCGCTTGGGGCCTCTCCCACATTTGAGAACTCAACAAGCAATTTTTGCACATTGGGGGGCATTGGCTCTTCCTCTTTCTTTTCTGCACTCACCGGACGCACATATGCAGCAAACACTTGGTTGGTGAGGTCATTCTTGGCCACATGTCGGGCGAACGCGGGGGCACTCATGCAGCAATGGGACAAACTACTTTCTACTCCAGATGCATAGAACAAACACACTTTTTTCTTCCGACCTTGGGGACTAGGCAAACAACATTCATGCTCACCTAGTTTAATGTCTGCATCTGCCGCCTCGCCCCAATCAGTCCCTAAGATCATATCAAAAGGGAGGCTGTCCTCCACTAAGAGTGGCAGGGAGTGCATAACACTTCTACCTTACCCCTTGCCTCCAACCGAAAGTATGCCCTAACCCCTTCAACATAACTATCTACTATCATCTTCCTGTTATCCGCTAACTTACGACGGGCTGGTCTAACTTCTGGACCTTCATCCCTAGTCGTATCTTCTGCAGCCCGTTCTTGCTAATTTAGTTGCGTGTTGCCCCGCTGTCTATCAACGCGCTGGCTCTTGCTTTACTAACTTCTACATCCGCTATTAACAACTGCCCTTTCTTTTTCTTCATCTCAGCCCAAGCGTGGCGACGAGTGATCAATTCATCACCTATGCTTGCGAGGGAACCACCTAAAGAGGTTCTAGCACAAGCAACCTCCGGTCAGCTAACTAGGTGGGGCCAACTACCGTCTCAGTCTCTGCCATTGGAACCTTTGGATGGGAGGATGACAGTCTGCTTGCATCCCGAGTTCCTGTAGAGGCAATTGCTACCTCTACTGGTTGTTCCCTTTTGGGTACTGATACTCGGGACAGAAGGGAACAATGTGGTCGGGCTCACCACATTTGAAACACTGGCCGGCTGCCTTACGCTCATCCCACGTTTTCTCATCAATCCCCATTTGCTCCCAAGGTTTGCCTATAGCGATCCCGGGATGGGGTGGATACGGCCACCAGTTGTTGTTTCCTCTACCTCTACCCCCTGTGGAGTAGGAACCTCTTCCACCTTGCGAGGGACCATTACCCCTGCCTCCCGCATAGTAGCTACCTTCGCACTACCCCTATGGGCAACGGGTCCTCTTCCTCCACCTCGGTCACGGCCTCCTCTTCCTCTACCAAAACCTTGTCCTCCTTGTCACCCTCCCCCGCGGGCAGCAACAACCGCATAGTCCCCCCCCTGGGCTAAGTGATTGTTGCTATCTTCGTCTAAACCGTAGTCTATCTGATCGTAGGTTAATGACTCGACACCTCCTTCCTCAAAGGTGACGAGTAGGTTATCTTTTCCTACTATGTTACATGAGATTGTCCGATCTCTCCACTTCTTTCCCGCCTGCAGGTCCTTCCAATAAGCAATATTGTACCTCCTGCAGGAAGCCAGCATGATCCACTGTGATCTTGTTGAACTTCTCGTAGGTCATCCCCTCTTCTTTGGTGCGGGAATATAACTGAGTTTTTAGGGGATCTGGGAGCGCCCTAGCAAAGTTGTTCAGGATCTGCGCAAGTGTCAGTCCGTGATCCGGACATTGTAGTAGCTCATCCATGGTGGCTTTGAGTGTTGATGCACTCTTCCACTTACGATCACTAATATTGAGGATTAGGGACTCGGTCCTACGGACCAGGTTCTTATCTTCAAACCTTTCTCTTAGGGATTTAAAAAAGTCCTCTATGCGCGTTCTCTGCGAGTACTGGACCATGGACATGCAGCAGGTTCCTTCATCAGGGAGATGGCAAAACTCATTGCATCACCTGACAGACACGAATTCGTCATTAGCACACGGTCCCAATATGGTATTTTCTGCACATACAGGTAAGTGTCCATAGCTGCTTCGCAGTGGAAGATACTTCCTTCCTTCTTCTTGTATACATCCAAGGCAACTTTACCTTCATCTTGTGCCTGGACTCTTTCGCTTCACCGTCATTCTCCTTTTTGGGACCCTTTCCTTATTTGTCTCCATCATCACCATCATCACCATCATCACCATCATCACCATCATCACCTTCATCTCCTCCCCCACCACCAATCTTTAACTTCTTTATTACAACAGGGTTAGATAACTTTTGGAAAGGGCTTTATCTAATTGTTCTATATACTCAAATATACAGTGGTCAATTTGCTTCGAGGCACTATGCAGGAAGTTATTCCAGACGCCTTCGAATTCCCTTTTGATGCAACTCTATTCTATTAACGGTCCGATGGAGTGCAGCAAGTTCATCGTTGGTATGGAGGAGAGTACGTGTTAGGAGGGAGAGTCTTTCATCTGTGGCAGCATGTTCCCCTTTTGGTTCCTGCAGCATCTTTTGCAACCTCTCCTCCTCCTCTTTCATCCTTTTTTTTCATTATATTCCTATCTTTTTGCCGCCACCATTTTATTATTCAATTCTGGTTTCTTCTCCTCCAGTAGTAAATATCTTTCTGCTTGTCTGCTGCTGAGGCCATCTTTATGACAAAGGCAGTTTTCTCTTCCTCCGTTTCTTCCAGGAACTCTGTCCAGTAGCCAAACTGACCCATCCAATCCATCACCTCCAGTTGTCGCATACGAATAGCCCCTGCTTGGCTGCTCTCAGTCCTTTCCTCCTGCTGCTGGGTCCTTCTTCTTTCCAACCTTTCTTCCTCTTCTTCTTCTTCTTCTTCCTCCAATTCTTCCATTAACTTCTTCCCCTTCTCTTTCAAATCCTTCTCCATTTTTTCTTTTTCTTCCAACAACTTCTTCCTTACTTCCTTCTCCTCCTTCCTTTTCTTTTCCTCCTCTTTTCTTTTCTCAGCCAGGCGGCGATCTCTCTCTGCCTGCTCTTCGGCTGTATGAACCTATGTTGACTTCCCAGATTTCAAGATCGCATATGAAGTGAACATCCGTTGGAAGCCGAGAGGAAGGATGAAGCGAAGAAGGGGACCCCAAAGTACGGACAGGGTCAAGTGTAAACATGGGATACTCATCCATGGTGACTAGAAGCATAGGTAAGTACCCTCCACCTCCTCACCGCTTACACCAACCCCCTACCACTAATTACCAACTCTTGAGTGGGTCTGGCTTTTGCTAATTGTCGAATATCCTTCCCACAGTGTCTATTGCCTTATATATATGAGTCGGTGAAACTCCGACGAAACAGTTTGTCACAGCCCCTCGTTTGTTGTCCTCTTCTCCCTCTCTGCCTACGGTTTACCGGGCAGTTCTATTTGACGATATATGTGTGTGTGTGTGTGTGTGTGTGTGTGTACCTTTTTTTCTTTTTTTCTGACGAAGCTGACTGGTTGTTAGACTCGAAGCAAATCGAATATGTCTTAAGACTTGGACCAGCCCAGCAGCAGCGACACCAGGATGTGGAAGGTACCAATCACTAAGACATTTCAGCAAGCAATACAGAGCTTAGGGCGGGATGCGGTTCATTTCAGTGAACGTTCCGTTGATGAAGCTCCATGGTCGCTCCAATGCTCCAACGCAGCAGGTACGTAATCACCAACCCAGCTGGCCACTTCTTCTTCGGCCTACCTTCCCCCCTTCGTCAGACTTCTCCCCACCCACTTCTCTCCCTCGCCAGCCTTAATCGTTGCCAGCGATGTCCAGTGGATGCAGAGAGCTACTTGCTCCGATACCAGTTTGCTATGAACCTCCCAGTTCACCACCAACGGCCGCACACAATCACACACAAAGCACAAATGAGATCACACGGAGTTCACACTGGAGGCCAGAGAGTCGAAGACCAGGTAAGCGTAACTTAGAAATTCCAACAACTTATCATATGAGCAATTAAGAGTTTCGGTCACAAGCGCTCAACAACGCAGATCAAGTAACCAGTATCTCATATAGGTGAGACTGGTGAGTATCTCTCTCTCTGCTCTTCTCTCTTCTCGCTCAGTTTTCTTTTTGTGTACTACCTCCCTGAGTCTTATCTCCCTACTTGTATGCACTCACAGCCTTAGCTACTCAAGGACCAACTCTGAATACAACCACTGCTAACTCGACTGACCCCTCTAAGGCCTACTACTAACTACTAAGCACTGGCACAGCTATGGCCGCCTTTCCTCTGCCAGCGTTGGGGCAGCTATGGCTGCTCCCTCTCTCTCCCTCTAGCAGCGCAGCTCCCTGGCTCAGCGCTCCGCCCCTCACAATAGCGCACAAGTGCACCAGCACTTCCACACTTCATGCGAATGAGCAATCTGCCCGAATGAAGAGGCTGAGATTCAACTCTTCCCAGCCTCTGCTTCTTGGGGCTTGACTTGGTTCTGGTACCACATCCCCATGGCCTGTTTGCTTCCAAATGTCAGGGCCTGGTACTTTTCCCGAATTTTAATTGGTGTGTTGCTGCTTGGGACTGCGAGTCATGACTTTTCAATTGTGGAACATGAGTTTTGACTGTGGACTGTGACTCTTGCCTTTGGGACACGACTTTCTGCTGGGGAAGGTGTCCTTTGCCCGTGGGATGTGACTTTTCAATATGACTTTTCATTATGAGAGGTGACTTTCGCTTAAAGACTGCAACCTGTGCCCCTGGGATGTGACTGTTCACCGGGTCCCTGTTGGAACACAACTCCTAAGGTACCCGACTGTTACTTCTCTGAAACTAACCGACTTAACCTCCTTGGCCTAAGACCTTGACCTTGGAATTTGAATTTGGGGTATGAATCGTGGAAGGCCTTTCACCTGAACACGGTCTAACTCCCGCTCAGATTTTGAATAACTTTGCGAGAGCCTTGCCTGATCCCCTCACGACCGCCTTGTACCCCCGAACAAAAGAGGACGGCACGACGTACAAGAAGTTTAGTCAGATTGCCATAGATCAGGCCGGCTTCCTTATGGAGGTCAACTATTGTCACTACTGGAAAGACCTGCAAAGAGGGGGGAGATGGAAAAACAGGACCATCGCAGGCAGCATAGAAGGGAGAGACAGTCTTCTAATCACATTTGAGGGAGGGGGAGTCGAAGCACTGCCCTACGAAAATATCGTTTATGGACTAAAGGAACCCAACAGCAACCAAGTAGCCCAAGGAGGGGACTATACGGTCGCCACAGCTCGCGAGGGAGGGTGACAAAGAGGAGGCCGAGGTAGAGCTGGAGGACGAGGACGCGGCACCTAGGGGAGTAGCAGCGAAGGTGGCTACTACGTAGGAGGTAGGGGTAACGGCAAATCAATGCCTAAAATGTGGTGATCCCAACAACATTGTTTGCTTTTGCCCTAACTACCGCCACTCAAAAGGGGGCAGCCAGCAGGAGATGTAGTCGCTCCTACTGGGCCTTCAAACATGGACAGACAGGTAGAAGCGCGTGTTGACCAGGCACCCTCCTGTTTGAAGGCCCCAATGACAGAGACTGATGTAGACTCTCACCCAGTTAGTTGTCCGGAGACTGCTTGTGCTAGGGTCTCTCCGGGTGGTTCCCTCGCAGGCATAGGTGATGAGCTGATCACTCGTCGCCAAGCTTGGGCTGAAATGAAGAAGAAGAGTGAAGGGCAGCTTATATTAACAGATGTAGAAATCAGTAGAGAACGAGTAGGCGCGTTAGTCGATAGTGGGTCCACGCGCAGTTACATCAGCCGAAGGCGATTGAAGATGTACCTCGGCATGAAGGTTCAGAAGTTGGACGAGCCAGTAGTGAGTAGGCTCGTAGATAATGGGGAATGAGAGTTGAAGACTACGTCGAAGGGGTTAAGGCATACGTCTTGTTGGAGGGGGAGAATAACGTGCACTCCCTGACACTCTTAGTGGAGGATAACCTACCCTTTGACCTGATCTTAGGGACGGATTGGGAAGAAGCCGCGCGAACAGATGTGAAGATGGGCGAGCATGAGTGCTGGCTGCCCAGCCCTTAGGGAGGCAAAAAGAAATTGCGGCTGTTTCATGAGTCTGGTGTAGAGTCAAGTTTGTCCCTTTGCTGTATGAGTGCCCGCCTTCGCCAACCACATGGTCAAGGCCGATTTGGTCGACCAAGTCTTTGTAGCATACGTTAGACCGGTAAGTGAAGGCAAAAAGGAGGAGATATCAAGGCCACTAGTAGTTGAGAAACTGTTGGAAGAGTTTGCAGATGTGGGAGAGAGCCCGACGGAAGTAGTCGAAAGAGAGATTAAGCATCGGATAAAGATTGTGCCCGATAGCAGGATTCCCAAGGGAGCTATTTACAAAATGTCTCCAAAAGAAACTCAACGAGCTATGCAAGCAGCTTAATGATCTGACGGAAAAGGGGTGGATAAAGCCCAGCTCCTCACCATACTCTCGTCGTCGAAGACAGTGTGGTCCTGTCGCTTCTGCCTCCACAGGACTCTTTTCCCATTCCAGTACCCACCTGTCTGTCCACTCCTCACAGCATTAGCATTGGTTCCCTTAACCTGCACGGTCCTCTGCTCTTGTTGAAGGGCGAGATCCCTGAATTGCCTGTAATTGTACTTACCAGACTTAGCCCATGCCACGAGTTGTCCATGTATCGGCTCCGACAATGCGTGTGAGTAGATATAAAGGACCTGGTTATCTTGAAGGTTCAATCTAGGTACCTGCAGCAAATGATCCACCTCACGGGAAGTGGACCAACGTTTCTGACTTATGGTGGTGAGCTCGTCGAATGTCTTGTCGGTTGTCGTTTTGTCGAGGAATCTCTCTTTTATCTTTTGGAGAAATTCTCGCTAGGGCATGGTTTTTGCCCAGTTACCAATGTCCTCGAAACCAGGGCATGGTTTTTGCCCAGTCACCAATGTCCTCGAAATCTGCTGCACCCTTCCGCTGATCTCCATCATTTGAACAGCAGTTTCAGCCCTCGCGAGTTCGTCTTCTGCTACTCGCAGATCGAACTGGCTGCTATGCAGTTCAGCATCTGGCCCAGCGTCAAGCATTTCCGTGAGCAGTTGGCGAAGACGGCCCAGCATTCGCTGCCATCTTTCCTCTACTTGGCGACATGTTCGCATCATTACTCCTTGATCGGCAAAGAAGGTAATCGAGATGGGAGAGAAGATGAGAGGGATGAATCTAGACAAGACCAGATGGATGCACGCAAACAGTTCCAAAGGTAGGCCATATTTCCCAGTGTGTTTGCCGCACAATAAACTCAAAAAGACAATTGCAAATTCCACGGCCACACTACAAAACGAATTTCAATTTCTACGGCAAAAAATAAGAAACAAAAATAATTATGGATCAGAATTCTCAACTTTCTTTCCTAAGTCGAATTGTGCTGGTTTCGTTCCGGATGATGATTTTCCTATAGTCTGTACAGGTTTCCGTAGCCACGGCCAGTGTGATTAAGACAACAACGCGATGGTGAGTTTGCAGACATCCACAAGTGTGGCATTCTCTGTTCCACATGTGCCCTACCAGGTCCGACCAGGTAGGATCAGGGCTGGTTAGGGGGGGGGTTAGGACCAGTTCAGGCCCAGTGTCGTTTCGGCCCGTTTCAAGGCCAGTAGGTGGGTAGGCCTGGTAGGCCTGGTTAGGAAACAGGCCCAGGCGCACATTTTGGCGCCAGGCCCTGTGAGGCAGCGCCGTTCAGTAGGCGCCAGGCCCTGTGAGGCAGCGCCGTTCAGTAGGCGCTGGCCGTTGAGGCCCGGCCTCAGTTTGGGCGCCAGTTTTAGGCGCCAAGTTCCAATTCGAAGCGGCATCAGAAGCCGGACCAGTGCTACTTATAGCTGGTACGCCTCAGTAGCTGTAGGCATTCTTCAGGCATTCGGTAGGCATCGGCATAGCAGTAGTCGACGATAGCGGTAAGGCTTCAGCACTAACGTAGCGCAGCGGTAGGACTTAAGCGCTAAGCATGGCGCAGCTGCAGTACATCGTGGCTGAGGAGAGAGAGAGAGAGAAAGAGGGACTGGGCAATGGCGGAGGCCAGGGGACTTACGTGAGGACTTACCTGACGACTTCAACGCCCCAGCTTTGTCCTTCGTGCGTTCGTACCTGCATCAAGGCAACACCTTTCGCAGGTTAGTACCTGGTACCCAGCACAGAGAGAGAGAGAGAGAGAGAGGGATCTTCTTCTTCCTCCTCCAGCCCATCGCTTTTCGTCCTCCCTTCCAGCGCTCTGGCCCCTCCCCTTTCATCAGACTGTGTGTGTGTGTGTGTGTGTGTGTGTGTGTGTGTGTGTGTGAGAGAGAGAGAGAGAGAGAGAGAGAGAGAGAGAGAGAGAGAGAGAGAGAG
>BFEA01000217.1:2155801-2170454 GCA_003427395.1 Chara braunii
AGAGAGAGAGAGAGAGAGAGAGAGAGAGAGAGAGAGAGAGAGAGAGAGAGAGAGAGAGAGAGAGATTTGCGACATTGAGATTCAGACTTGACATATGAGCAGCGACATTGTGGGGGGACTGTTTTGGGATCGGCATCGACAACACTTTGGGTTGGCGACATCTCCCCTTTCTTCCCCCCTCTTCGTCTCTCCTCCCTCCTCATCCATGTAAGTTGGTGCCTGCCACTTCGTCTCTGTGTTAGCGCCAGGTCCCCCCTCACACTGTGTGATGATGATGATGATGATGATGCTCAGTCTGTGTCACGACATTGATTGGGTCTGATTATTGGTATTTTAGTCTTCCGCTGTGCTATCCTTACTCCATGTGTGAGAAGTCGGATTGGGTCTGATTATTGGTATTTCAGTCTTTCGTTGTGCTATCCTTACTCCATCTGTGAGAGGCCGGTTCTTGGTTCTGGTCTGCGCCACCCTGGCATGCGACAGCCACAACAGGTAAGTCTCATCAATCAATCAGCAACACCATCAATCAACAATGTGTCAGCTGATCTTCCCCTTCGCTGTCTTCCTCACATGCGCCCGTGTGTCCAGGCACAAGTTCTGACTCTTGGCACTACAGCATAGTCTTGTGCTGTACCGCCTGTCAGACCACACAAGTGCAAGTATCTGTTCCCACCAATCTTCAGCGGATGGCAGCGCACGTCAGCGTGTCACACTCCAATCAAGCCTGTGGCAGATCGTCGGAGGAAATGCCACGTCAGCATCAGTGACGAGTGAGACCATCAAGGGTGGAGATGTGTAGCATCCACGTGAGCACCGTCTGTCCAATCTGTATGCGATCACTGGATCATCTTCATTCAGCCGCATCAACCTGATGTGCTGCTGCTGCTTCAGAGGTGCAACGTCAGCAGGTAAGTCACGACACTTCGGTAAGTGCCACATCAGACAATGTAACCCACTGCTTCCTCGTCAGGTGCTACGTCAGCAACAGCATGCCATGCCACGTCAGCAAGCGCGCATGGATCTCACGAAGTCATGTCACAGCTCTCTCTCTCTCTCTCTCTCTCTCTCTCTCTCTCTCTCTCTCTCTCTCTCTCTCTCTCTCTCTCTCTCTCTCTCTCTGCTNTCTCTCTCTCTCTCTCTCTCTCTCTCTCTCTCTCTCTCTCTCTCTCTCTCTCTCTCTCTCTCTCTCTCTCTCTCTCTCTCTCTCTCTCTCTCTCTTGCCAGTGGCCCAGCACCACACCAGCAAGCACTCGCCAACTGCCATCGAGTCCACGTCATCGGCGTTGTTATCATGATCATCATCAGATACGTGCGAGTGAGAAAGAGACGTATATATCAAGGTGCGTGGAGCGCGCGGTTGCAATACCGCCGCGCGGGACCACGCGCACCAGCAGATAGTACCGGATTGGAGGATATCTGCTCTGATACCAAATTGCAATGAACCCAATCTGAAAAGAAGCTCGTCAAAGTCGGAAGACAGAATGTCTCAGCTCAGTTTCAATGTCTCTAAAATCGTACATATAGTCAGGTAGCCCAATATCTGGTCATCAGAGAAGAGGACGGTGGAAGGGAGATAAGACTAAGAAGGTGGAAGAGAAAGTACCCATCAACATAGCAGATAGATCTCCCTCACAATCCCACTTCCTCTCGGGCGTCTCCCTCTCGCCACATCAGCAGACAGTCCCCTCTGACACACTCGGAGAGTGAGTGTATCTCATCATGGCGCTTGTCAGTGCAGACACCTTATGAAGACGGACAGCAGTGCGCAATGTCGACCACGAACGCAAACAGGTAAGCTTTCTTCACATTGATCAATCTCACAGCCCTGATCCTTGTCTTCTTAGCCAGTACCCTATCAATGTCATAATCAGTGTGGCGAGAGCCACGTCAGCATAGTCAAGTATCCAGCTGGAGCCGAAGATACAGAATGGCGCCAGCACACTGCATTAGCAATCCTGTGTCGTCCCATCAAGCTAGCGTCCAGCCAGCGTTAAGCCAGCGTCCAGCCAGCGTCAAGCAGCATGTGCAAGACTGAATGTCGGTCAGCAGGGGCTGGGTCAACTTATAGTGTTGACTGTGGTTGACCAGCTTTTGGGCCCTCAGATATGATGGCCCAGATTGTCTCGCAGCCAATGGCCTGGATCCCATACAGTTGCAGATTCCTACGACTGGATTCCTTACAGATACCTGCAAACAGCCAAAGGTGTGTGTCTGATCAGCGGCCTGGACTAGGTCGATGTTGACTTCGACTCGTGGGCCTGAATTTCCGAGCTGCTGTTGACCTTTGACTTTCCACTGTCAACTGTCGCTCGTTGGGTCTATGAAGGCCAGTTTTAGGCCTTGCTTCGGGTACCCCACAGCAGCAGGCCTTCGTTCAGGCAGTTTACATGACTTGGGCATGGCCTTTGACCCCTATCTCGGCCCTTTGACCAAAATGACGACCCACAGCCCACGACTGATTCTTGATTTGAGTTAGTTATTGCATTTTATTTTAAAAAATAATAAAGGTTTAGGGTTTAGAGCACGCAAGTGGTATTCAGGAGGTCGTGGGTTGCCTCCTGCAGCACACTTTGGGCTTGCCACCTGAGATAGACGATTCCCCCCCCCCTTGGACTTGGTAGGGGAAAGGTTGGCCGCTTTTCACCCATGCTAGGGGTTAGATTCAACCCTGAAGGGGTAGGCTCAACCGGGAAGGTTCAACCCTGAGGGGATAGGTACTGTTACATACTGATGCCACACGGGTCCCTTTCGGACCCGACCACTAGACCAAGGGGTACTTAGGCCGGCCCAGCCAAAGGCTGGACCTTTCTCCCGGTAGGCCGCATGAGGCCACTGGATGGTTTTCCTGCAGCAGACCAGGTATAGGCCCAAACGGCATTACCGTTGGGCCTGGCGGCGCTCTTGAGGCTGCCGCCCACTGGTCTGATCTGAATCGTCAATCTTGACGATTCAGATCACGGCGCGGTGGGGCAGCATTGAGGCCGACCGGCCGCCGGACGGTACTTAGGCCGATCCAGCGGCCTTTCCAGCAGGTTGGAAGGCAGTACGGCAGGAGGCACCAAGCTGCGCTATTCCTGGTTCAGCGCAGCGGTTGGAGCTGCAGCGCTNTCCAGCAGGTTGGAAGGCAGTACGGCAGGAGGCACCAAGCTGCGCTATTCCTGGTTCAGCGCAGCGGTTGGAGCTGCAGCGCTAAGTTTAGCGCACTGCAGCAAAGGGACGCGAGGAGGGGGACTTACCTAGAGTACCGTGAGCGCCATAGCTCCCAGCGGTTCAGCCCAGCTCCCGCATCAGCCAAGGCGCCATCTTGCAGACGCAGGTGAGGCCTGAGGCTACTCGCCATCTCCCCTGACTCTCTGCCTCCCCTCTCAGTCTTCTTCTTCTTCCTCAGACTTCTTCTTCTTCTTCTTCCTCGGACATCTTCTTCTCCTTCCTCTTCAGACTTCAGACTTCTTCTTCTTCTTCTTCTTCTTCTTCTTCTTCTTCTTCAGACTGGAGACGATTGATACGAGTTGGACAGGGATCAGTGGTTGGACTTCGGTGGTAGGAGGCTGCGATACTTACCGGATTCGAGACATTGGAGATAGTTGGGAGTGATACCTGGYGGCATCACAGATCGGGCATCGGTTACATTAGGATTCTGTACCTCCGACATTGGTGACTTATGTCTACGACATTCTGATTTTGTTCGGTGACATTTTGGGCTACCATATCGGTGACTTTCTGGATTCTATCKCSGTGACATCTGGCGCTGCCCATATCTCCCACCTCCATMGTCTCTCCTCCCACCATTCATCTGTGTATGGTTGTACGGGGCCTGAAGCATCGTCTATGTATGGCTTCAGACCCCACCATCTCACGATTGCTTGTGTTGAGTGATGTTCGGGTAAGTCCAGTCAATGTGAGTCAGTCCATTTCTCAGACTTCCGCTGTATACATGCTCATCCTAGTATTCACTAGTATGCAACAGTTTGGTATTGGAGCAGACCAATTAAGTGGATCTGCTCACAAGGTAATTCTGATTAGGGAATCGATTGCTCAATTAGCAGTGCCTTTTTCCGAATTAGTTCTGCATTACTATCGAAATTCAAGTTGTAAAATTCTAATTTTTTTTTAATTCGGTATTCTGTTTTAATTCGGTATAGAATTAGGGTTGCGATAAAAGTTTTCGGTTTTCCGCATTGTGGGAAGATTCGCATTTCTGGAACCGTAAACCGGAAATTCCGCGAAATCGCGGAAAATTAGGGTTGAGGTCCGAAATTTTCGCAATTTTTTTTCCTTTTCCCTAATTGTTGAATTTCCAAATGCGGACATCGGCCTTCTGAAAATCGGACTCTGTTAGGTTGAAATTCCCGAAATTTCACGTTTTTTCAAAAATTCGAGTGTTTTTCGTTTTCCTAGTTGTCCAAAATTATTTTTTTCGTTTGGCAGACTGTTTGGAATCGTTTACCTCAGAACTGCGACTTCCGGGAACTTCACTAACAACGGTGAATTCCCGGGCCATAGGTGATCCCAACGGACACCTAATCTACCGACAATTAAAATTCGTTATTAATAATTATTAACTTTTATTGATTGATGATTAATTATTATTCATTATTCTTTATTAATTATTTATTATCTTCGAAATTAAATTGTTCGGGGGGGGGAAAGATCATCTTTTTCCTCTTTGATTAGGAGTCCAGTCCACATTGGGACAGGGGACTGTATGTGGATTGTTTGTTCTGTTCTACCCCTGTTCCCACCCTCCCTGCCCTTCCCGTGCCTGTGAACACCGAGAGTTCTAAGTACCACATCAGCCCACGCTGATGTAGACGGAACAGGACACCGGGGCACTGCCACGACGTAGTGCCAGGCTCGCAGTTCGTAGCCACACTGTGATACCTCCACGGCCTAAATATCAGCAACAATGACGCAGCAGGCGAACGGCGCCAGCGGCATCCAGTACCAATGCAGCAGCTGCAGTACCGGTCACCACAGGGGTCCTTCCCGCCCATCCGGTCCAAGGGGACCACGAGACTTTGGCAGCTTACCTTCAGCGGGTGCAGGCATTCATGGATGCCGTCGCCACAGCAAAGGCACAGCAAGAGGCAGCAGAAGCAGAACGTCAGCGGCTTGCCCAAGCGGCGGCATCCCAAGCTCAGTGGACTGCTGAGGCTGACGCAACGGCTCGAGATAGGCGGAATGCCGCCAGCACTGAGTCTCTGATTCAGAATGAGAGTCAGTGGACAGCACTACTCCAAGGCATGATCTTTGTGCCTACGGACGAGCAGGCGGATTCGACACCGGCGGAGGCAGAAAGGAGTAACCTGGCTAACTTGATGTTGGGTATGATGAGGGCAGTAATGTGGAACAATACGATGCAGATTGCACATGCTCAAACTGGACGGCAGCTGAGACAGACTCAGCAGAGAGAATCTGCAACTTGGACAGCCACCATCCGCGCAGCAACACAACATCAGCAACAACTGTTGGCATCCACTATCACACGCGTCAACAGCATCGAGGCTAAGCCCTCAGCAGCGCCAGGCTGCACAACAGACATAGCGAAGCAGCTCGGCGAGCGCATCGACCATGTCGTCACCATCATCGGCGACTTGGGTGACTTTACCAGTCCAGCATCGATCAGCAGCACGGTGGCCGCCATCAAGACGGACATCACCAAACTGTAGTCACGACCGGAAGCCGCCGCGAAGACATACAAGATGCCACGCTTCAACATCGGGAAGTTTGATGATTACAACAAAACAGACGCTTTGGCATGGTGGCATTCCTTCATCCCTGAAGCAGCCTGCCACCACGTACCAGATTACCTGATGATGACAGCACTCTACCTCCAACCTATTGGAGGAGCACAGGCATTCATGAACCATCTAGCGACCAATCTGGGAACCACCATTGCCAACCTGCACACGCACATCACGTGGGAGCAGCTCAAGCAAATGTGTCACACTCGTTTCATGGTTCGGAATGTAGTTAAGGCGGCCATGAACGAGGTCTACTCCAGCTCGCAAGGGAACATGTCAACACGAGACTGGATGATCAAGTGGCATAGTAACCACTCCAAGGTTCGACTCAAGTTTCCCAAACCTGCGATCCGAATTATTTTCGCAATCGTGCGCAGGATTGCGGTCGGCACTCGGTAACGAGTACAACTATGCCTCGTTCCAAGCATCCCTGACCGTGCTAACCTGGTCATCCAAACGGATGACAAGGCCGCCAACGAAAGGCAGTCCGAGCCGCAATATGTGGCTAAGCAAGGCTACCAACGGCCGGCGCATAACAATGCGGTGATCGCTGACGGATCACCTGATCTCCACGCTGCAGCAGCCTCCTCGAGTGATGGAGGAGTTGTCGCAGCGATTTCGCCGAAGTGTCCAAAAAGGGTTCGGAAGAACAAGGCGACACAAGGGACGACAGCGACGGAGACTGGGCAGCAACCATGGACGGTATACAACATCACCAAGGAAGTTTTCGAACTTCGACAATGGTATGGGTATTGTTTTTGATGCAACAGTGTAAACCACACTACGGCACAGTGCCCGGACAAGGGCAAGGCAAAGGTACCCCGTCCAGCTAACTCGGAAAACTGAGTTGTGCACGGAGAGGGGCAACGCCTCTCCACACTCCGTGGGAACCGGTTGCCTTGCTAGCAACCGATATCGCTGTTGGGGAGCATGCGTTCGTCGCTGATTCTCGTGATACATACAAGGATTACGCTGCCCAGCTGGTGCCACCATTGGACCAGCCTAGCCACGTGCACCTAGATAGCGTACGCGTAGCTTGTACACCGTCAGCAAGAGAACCGGTTAGTTCGCCACTTATTTCCGAGGACTCGACGGCGTGGTCAAGGCGTGAGGACCTCGACCCGCTCACGAGAGAGGACTTCTCTTGGATGCCTCTACCCTCAACCGGATCCTTGCCAAAGCCGCATTGTAACGCCTTGATGGCAAATCTACGCTCCTACTTGCACGCTGCAGTACCAGCTCTGCTGATGGACGACGGAGTAGCGGTTGCCGATCTCCGCTCCTATCTTGCGAAGATTGACCACGAGTACGCCACCCAAAGGTACGTTGAGACCGACGCTCCTTTGCTCTATATCCACATTCAAATCGGAAAGGGCACCTGCAGTGCCTTGATTGATTGTGGAGCGTCTCGCAACTTTATGAGCCAAGCCTTTATGGCACGCGCAGGCCTCGGCCCCCGCGTTCGGAGGAAGACGCAACCTACGCAAGTCACACTTGCGGATGGTCGCACGCAAAAGTCAATTGACCGATGCGTCGACGGTGTTTCGGTGTACTTTGCGCCCCTTGCGTGCGAGCCGGTGTCTTTCGACATCCTCGACACCAAGTTCGACATGATTTCAGGCATGTCTTGGTTGCGTAGCGCCATCCATCCGGTTAACTTTCATGACCGAACCGTTCACACCCGTGATCGGAACGGAGTGTTAGTCCCATGTACGGTCGCGACTCCTCACACTAAATTGTTTGTCACGTGGTTTCCGTCGCGAGGATTCGCGACGCCATAACCCGGAATGACGTAGAGGAAATGGGCGTTGTTTTCCTACGTGCCCTCCCCTCGACGGACGGACCAGCCGCGTCACCGCCAGACCCACGCATTACCTCTTAGATGGATATGGAGACGTCTTCGAGGCTCCCACCGGAACGGTTCCGGATCGGCCCATACGGCACGAGATTACTCTCGAGGCGGGGGCCATCCCTCCGCGTGGATGCATTTACCGCATGAGCGAAGAAGAACTCGAGGTGCTTCGCGCACAACTGGACGACCTTCTCGACAAAGGCTGGATTCGCCCTAGATGCTCGCCATACGATTGGTTGGAACCCCATTGCATGACGGACGGACGCTCTTTCATGGGTTGGGCTGGATACTATCAGCGCTTCGTCGAGTCTTACTCCAAAGTGGCAGCCCCTTTGTCATTCTTCAGTCCTCGAAGGTGCCCTTTGAGTTCGACGACGCAGCTCGTGGCGCGTTCAATACGTTGAAGGCAGCGATGCAAGACGCACCGGCCCTCCAGTTTGACTTTGACCCATGCCACATTCCCGGTCCCGCCAACCGAGCAGCGCACAACGGCCCGATTTTTGTGCCCTAGTGACTACGACGTTCCAGCTCGACGACGATCTGCAGCAGCACTTCGTCAACGGCTACGAGTCCGACCCGAGATACTCCACGCTCTACGCGGAGCTTTCGTTGGATCACCCGCCGGCTGGTCACTATCGTATCTCCGGCGGGTTCTTACTCCTCCACACGAGAGGAAGGACTTGCTAGTGGTGCCCCAAGATCGCATCTTACGGACTCGCCTCCTTGGTGAATTCCACGACGCACGACTTTCGGTACACCTCGGCGTGACCCGTACATTGGCCCGCCTCACGACGTCACAAGGTACATTGAGTCATGTGCAGTTTGCCATCGTAACGAAGGTAGATCTCATGTCCCTTATGGCGAACTGAAAACGATGCCAATCCCTCGGGCACCGCGCCTCTCCATTGCTATGGATGTTACAAGCCCATTTCCCCCCGATCGCCTCGGTCATGACGACATCCTCACGGTCGTTGACCGTTTGAGCAACTATGCTCGTTTTCTTCCATGCAAGTACCGTGCTACAGCCCCCGAGCTCACACGACTCTTGCACACCAGCTGGATTACTTGCCACGGTGTTTCGGAAGACATTGTGATCGACAGAGACACTCGCTTCATGTCAGCCTTTTGGACTTCCCTCATGACGGAGTCCGGTTCGACTATGAAGTCGAGTTCCTCACGACACCCGTAGACGGATGGGCAGTCGGAACGAGCGCATCAGACCGCTCAAATGATGTTAAGTACACTCATCCGTCCCGACCAGAAAGATTGGGTTGACCAGCTTCCCAACATCGAGTTCGCCTATAACACTTCGGTGCACCAGGCGATCTGCGTCACTCCATTCGAGTTGCATCACGGTGGAGAGAAAGCCCGAGTTTTTGCTGATCTTCTGCTACCATGGGCTGACGACATCGACGTCGCTTGCTCTCCCGCTTCCGTTCGGAAGTACCGGGACTTGCTGATCAAAGTCCGCGCGAACATGCAAAAGGCTCAAATCCGCATGCAACAACAAGCTAACCGACGTTGACTCCCATGTCCTTTCCGCAAGGGAGACCTTGTTTGGGTCCTCACTGAGGAATTCGCGTTGGAGCAAGACGTCTCGCGCAAACTCCTCCGGAAATGGTTTGGACCATGGAAGGTAATTTCTGCAGCAGGCGATGACCCTGCTGGCCCTTGTGATTGCCATCCCACCGCACCTCCGCGTGCACCTGGTTTTCCATGCGTCAAAGTTGGCCGTGTATACGCCACCTTCCGAGGATGAGTTCCCAGGCTGACGATCATAGGATCCGCCCTCTACGGACGGACATCAGGAAGTTGACCGTGTCATCACGCATCGCAAGTGTGGCAACAAGCCAATGCAATGTCAAGTCACATTCAAGAAATGTGCCCCTGATGACACGTGCTGGATCTCCCGCGCAGACTTACAGGCATCCGCACCACTCATCTTCTCCGACTATGAGAACCGGCGACTTGCCAAGGACAAAGTTTGTCCCACCCGACCCACCCAGGTATCGGACAGACAACTTCGCCCTCGCAGGTAGCTCGGTCTTTTAAGGGGGGGAGTGTGTTACATATTGATGCCACACGGGTCCCTTTCGGACCCGACCACTAGACCAAGGGGTACTTAGGCCGGCCCAGCCAAAGGCCGGACCTTTCTCCCGGTAGGCCGCATGAGGCCACTGGATAGTTTTCCTGCAGCAGACCAGGTATAGGCCCAAACAACATTACCATTGGGCCTGGCGACGCTCTTGAGGCTGTCGCCCACTGGTCTGATCTGAATCGTCAATCTTGACGATTCAGATCACGGCGCGCTGGGGCAGCATTGAGGCCGACTGGCCGCTGGACGGTACTTAGGGTGGTCCAGCGGCCTTTCCAGCAGGTTGGAAGGCAGTACGGCAGGAGGCACCAAGCTGCGCTATTCCTGGTTCAGCGCAGCGGTTGGAGCTGCAGCGCTNTGGTTCAGCGCAGCGGTTGGAGCTGCAGCGCTAAGTTTAGCGCATTGCAGCAAAGGGACGCGACGAGGGAGACTTACCTAGAGTACCATGAGCGCCATAGCTCCCAGCGGCTCAGCCCAGCTCCCGCATCAGCCAAGGCACCATCTTGCAGACGCAGGTTAGGCCTAAGGCTACTCGCCATCTCCCCTGACTCTCTCTGCCTCCCCTCTCGGTCTTCTTCTTCTTCCTCAGACTTCTTCTTCTTCTTCCTCAGACATCTTCTTCTTCTTCTCCTTCCTCATCAGACTTCAGACTTCTTCTTCTTCTTCTTCTTCTTCTTCTTCTTCTTCTTCTTCTTCTTCTTCTTCTTCTTCTTCTTCTTCAGACTGGAGACGATTGATACGAGTTGGACCGGGATCAGTGGTTGGACTTTGGTGGTAGTAGGCTGTGGTACTTACCGGATTCAAGACATTGGAGATAGTTGGGAGTGATACCTGGCGGCATCACAGATCGGGCATAAATTACATTAGAATTTTGTACCTCCGACATTGGTGACTTATGTCTACGACATTCTGATTTTGTTCGGTGTGTTACGATCCTGGCCAATTTCGAAGTCCACAATCATCATAAAGTACAATGTTGTACAATTGCGAAAAGAAATGAATGAACTTGAGCCCAATGTCGTCCAATTGCAAAAGAAATGAAAGAACTTGAGAGGAGAGAGAGGGAAAGAAGAAGAAGAAGAATCGAGAAAGAAGAAGGAGATGATGTACTCCAGCATAGACCAAAGACAAAGCTCTTCTTCTTCGCTCAACAACCTCCTCCTCTTTATCTCCTCCTCTCTTATTCAAACAATAAATAAACAATAATAATGTTGAACAGCTGAACCAGAATCAATGTCCGAATCCCACTTCTACTGCAGGCACAAGATGAGGTCCACCATAGCCATGGCAGCCCTTCTTCTTCCTCCACATACAGGACGAGGCTATGGCGGACTTCGGAGGCTTCAGCCTCCTGTACAAGAGACAACCCAAAGCAGCTACATCGCTGCCCTACTCCAAGATCATCACCCAGCAGCTATGCCGCTGCCCACTCAACCGCCATGCCTGACTCTGTCCGAGCTTCCTTGATGCGGCACTACCCCCACTGGGGCCTTCCTGATGCARCGCYTAGCAAGGAGATGAAGATGGTGTCTACCATAGCCGGTAAGTACCTCGCCACTCTGCTCCTTGGTCCCCTTCTCCCTCCTCCTCCTACCGGTAGAGCTCCACCATAGCCAAGGTGGAAGCTCCCAGCTTCTTCCTCCCAGCAGCGCTGTAGTGCCCAGCGCTCCTCCACCTAGCGCTCCAGCAGCGTGACGCCCAACTCGCACACTGAAGAATGAGGCCGGGCTCTCCACCCTGCCTCTTGATATAGCGGCCTACTTGCCTCCTGGGCGGTGACTTCCAGGCCGCTCGGCCTCTCCAAGCAACCGGTACCTCCTCCGTTTCGGAGGGAAACATCATTGCAGACCCTGATATTACCCGTACAGGCTCTAGACTCAGACTGGTTGGACTGGTACCGGCCTAGACCTACCCTACCGCTACTGGACTCTAAAAATGCCAACTTTGTCTTTTTCTGCTCGGCCTCCAGTACCCCCTCACGCCAACTGCAGTGGGGTGCAGTATCGGCCTACCGGCCTACTTGAGTGTTTTTCCGCTAACCCAAGGGCCTCAGGGCCGCTAGCTTCGCCACTTGAGTGTTTTTCCCTGCTACAACCCTCAATGCCACGGCCACAGGTAAGTACCGGCCCTACGGGCCTACCGAACAAGCAAGTACCCTTGCGGGTCCCACACACACTCATACCAACAAGCACTCAGACAGGCATGCAGGTCACAAGCACGCACCAACAGACAGACTTAGAAACACAGCAGAATGCGGGAATCTCAGCAAGGCATCCATTCCATCGGCAGAACTTCAAAAATCAGCAGTGTTCTCAGTCTGTGTTTTGACGGGTCATTACACTACCCCCCCCTCAAGAGCGAGGTCCCTTCGAGCGAGTAACTCAATCAGAGTCCTTGCATAATGCATCATAGGCGTAGATAGCAAAGAGAGATCGGGTGTGTTCCGTAGGAGTCAGGGTAGCAGTGAATTTTGGTTGTTGTTCAGAACTTATTAATCGTTCATAGGCGTTAACGACGCGCGGTGCACTCTGCAGTAAATCCTTCTTAGCAATCCAGTAGAAATCATCCAATGGATGGTAGAGAAAATGGACTTCGTGTTGTCTGTTTCTTCCCTTCCCACTGTGTTCAACAATTCTATCAACCTCGTGACCGCCATTGATTGCGAGGGGAATCATCGATTCTCGGTACTTTAACGTCTCAAGTGGCTCATACGAAAATAACTTTGATGCGTGAAAGACTGGGTATGTGCGGAGATGAGCAGGCACATCAATCGTGTAAGAAGGACCGAAGGAATCATTACCTACTCGATTCAGCACCTTCCAGGGACCGTAATACTGAGGAAGAAGTTTCCGTGATACGCCTTCTTCTTCAGAAAACTCAGACATCTTGACCCAGACATAACTTCCCACGGTGAAGGGATCAGGCTGGCGTTTCTTGTTTGCATGCTTAATCATAGCACTGCGTCGCCTCTCCATAGCCGCGATAGCGACTTTGAGCAAACGATCGTACTTAGCACTGTAGCCTGGCTGGCCAGGTGTTAGGCCAGGTGGCTGTTCCGGGAACAGATAGGATAGGGGATTGCGGATTTTCCATCCGAGGTGCAGCCGGTTAGGCGTCATCCCGGTGGAAGAGTGGATGGAGTTGTTGTACAACCTCTGCACAATCGGCAACTCCTCATCCCAAGAGTTCTGGTCAGGCACGATAAGAGCCCTGAGAAGTTGGATCACGGTCTGGTTGATCTCCTCGGCCAGTCCATTGGCTTCGGGGTGTCGACCAGACGTCATCTTGAGTTTCATGTCGTAGGTCTGGGAGGTGAAGTCTTTCCAATCTGCACTTATGAACCTGGTATCGCGATCGCTCACAAGGGTCTTCGGGGGCCCGCACTGCAGAATGTACCTTTTGTTAAATTTTTCGATCACAAGGTCAGTTGGGGTGTGAGGTGGTAATGGGATTAGATTCAGAAACTTGGAAAAACGATCGACGATCACCATTACTTGTGAATAACCGTTTCTGCTTTTCTTCCCCATGTTTGTGAAGTCAATGGAAACAGACTCACCCGGGCCATCAGGGATAGGAAGAGGGTGCAGCAGCCCATAGGGCTTCTTTCGAGACGGTTTGATGCGTTAACAAACTTCACATTTAGCCACAAACCTTTGCGTCATTCTTTTCATTCCAGGGCACACAAACTTTTCCAACAGATTTTTGTATATCTTCCGAAGTATCCACTCCGGCCATGAGCCAAGTCCAAGAAGTAAGTCATGATCGGCTCATGGTTGGGCACACACAATCGGTCATGCTTCCCATAACGTCGGAAGAGAAGGCCCTTACATTCATGGAAATCAGGCTGACTGCTAGGGTCAGCCCGAATCTGCTCAAGGATGGGACTGAGTTCCGGGTCCTTGGCAGTATGCTCGATGAGTTCCTCCTTCAGATCTTTACGCATGTCGTAGGAACCCACAAGGCAAGTCATATACTCGGGGTGGCGAGACAAAGCATCCGCAACACGATTATAGCAGCCTTTCTTGTGTTTGAGTTCAAAATCATACACATCAATCTCATGCAGTCATCGGGTCAATGTGGTTGATGGGTTAACCTATGTCTGATGTGGCACTGCTTACGTGGCACTGTGTCTGACGTGGCACTGCTGATGTGGCACTGCTTACGTGGCACTGTATCTGACGTCACTGCTGACGTGGCACTGAGTCTGACGTGGCATTGTGACCTGGCACTGCTGACGTGGCACTGCTGATCTGGCACTGTGACGTGGCACTGCTGACGTGGCACTGTGACCTGGCACTGTGACGTGGCACTGCTGATCTGGCACTGTGACGTGGCACTGCTGACGTGGGACAGCCAAGGTTTGCTGCTGGGACGACGGTGGTCGGAGCTGGGGCGAGTTGTGCTGCCCTGTAACCCAGCAGGGTGGGGGCGTGAGGCCTGGAAGAGCTCAGCAGGGAGTAAGACTGTGTTGGAAGGTCTTAGAAGGGCTTGTTAGGAATTCTGAGGGTTGTGAGCATTCGTAGGACCTCTGTGGCAGCCTACTGCATGAGTAGTTCCTTAATAGGTCACTAGATATTCAGAGACTGATCTCAGTCGAAGTCGGGTAATGGCCCCGGTAGCTCAAATGATCTCAAATGTTCTCAAATGTTCTTAACGATCTGTACAATTCGATATGGGTGGATCAAGTGGCAAAAGGGCCACCAGCCGCAAACGGTTTCCAGGCAGCAACCGTTTTGCAGCACATGATCTGCTTGAGGCCGACGATGAGACCCTCGTGGATGAATCTTCTCTTGATGACGATCAAGAGCAAGACTGCGGGGCATCTTTCTCTTTGTCAGCCCATGAGTCTGAGTATGTAAATGACGATGAATCTATGAATGCCTTTAAAAAGACTGCCTTTAAAAGTAAGGGACCGAGGACCACGATGAAGAACAACACTAACACTATCCTTCTTCCCAAGGG
>BFEA01000217.1:2187410-2203571 GCA_003427395.1 Chara braunii
AAGAATAAACTAAACAACATTTGCCTCAACAGTACATCCAAATTTCTTACCAAATTTGAAATAAAAATCAAATACGAAAAATAAATAATATTAATAAAGATAAGAAAAAATAAAACGAGAATGAAATTATTGCGTGGGCGAGCAAGTTTTTGACACCATCATCTTTGGCGATTTTTCTTTTTTTTTTGGCTTTGTCAAATGCCATGAAACTCTATACATATGTATCTTACATCATAGAGAACCTACAAATAAAGTTTGAAAAAATAATATTTTTTTTCAGGCCCCGAAATAAAGGGAAAACAAAAAGTGAAAAAGAGAAAAAACAAATTAGTAAGTGGGGAAGCAAGTTTTGACACCACCATCTTTGCCGATTTTTCATTATTTTTTGGCTCCACAGAATAACTTCAAAATTGACGCACAGGTAGCTTACATAACAGAGAACTCACAAAAAAAAATCAGAAAAAAATAATAATTTTTAGGTACCGAAATAATTTTTTGCGGGGCTGAACCCCTTCGAGTTCAGGCCCCGTACGGGCACCCGAACGCCCGAACGTTCGGGGGTCAGCTTAGGGGCCTCCGTACGTTCGTCCTGGCAACCCTGTGTATTCATATATATAATATATATCCATGTATATATATATATATATATATATATTCCTCATTCAGTCATGAAAGCATGAATGGTTTGGGAATAGGAATGCAAACATCTTGATAATGAACAAGGCCGTCTGTTGTATATAGATATATATTTGGGATTTTTTTTTTGCAGGCGAGACTGTTTTGATATTCCGGTTGGTCTAGTCACGTCGTTTGGCCTGTGAAGTGTCGGGTGCTGCTTACATGTGGGGTTTGTCATCCAGGATTTTATTGCCCCCTGTTTTGTTATATTTGGGTGTTTTTCCTTTGCCTCTTTGCCTTTTGGGTGTGTGCAAGTGGGTCCATATTTTTCACAGGGGCGGGGGCAGCCGCCACTGAACCACATCCATGTGGGCGGCCTTGTACGCAAGAGGTTCTAAACAGGGGGGAGTTGTAACTAAGAAGATAAAAAAATGATTTGATATATTTTTTGTTCTTTTTTTTTTTTTTTTTTGCATTTGCGCTTTGATAACTTTGTGAGTATATATATATATACAGGGTTGCCAGGCCGAACGTACGGAGGTCCCTAAGATGCCCCCCGAACGTTCGGGCGTTCGGATCCCCGTACGGGGCCCGAACTTGAAGGGGTTCAAATCCCGAAAAAAAACTATTTTGGCACCTACATATTATTATTTTTTTCTGAATTTTTTTTTGCGAGTTCTTTGTGATATGAGGTATCTCCCTCTTAATTTTGAAGCCATTCTGTCCAGCCAAGACAAAATGAAAAGTCCTCAAAGATGTTGGTGTCAAAACTTGCTTGCCCACTCACTAATTTGTTTTTTTTTCTCTTTTCATTTTTTGTTATTCCTTTATTTTGGGGCATGATTATTTTTTTAAACTTTATTTGTAGATTCTCTATTATGTAAGATACACATATATTTATTTTCATAGCATTTGTCACAGCCAAAAAAAAAATGAAAAATCACCAAAGATAGGGGTGTTAAAAACGTGCTCGCGCACTTAATAATTTCATTCGCATTTTATTTTTTTTAATTTTTATTATTATTATTTATTTTTAGTATTTGATTTGAGGCAAATATTGTTTAGTTTATTCTTATGCATAACATATATTTTTTCCAGATTTTTTGGATTTTTTTTTTTTTTGGGGGGGGGGAGGTCCACGTTCGGTCGAATGAGAGGGGGTGCCGAACGTTCGGGCGTTGGGGTTCGGGCGTTCGGCCCTTCCCGAACGTGGACAACCTTGTATATATATATGTGCCAGCCTTATGAATCGGTGAAACTCCGACGAAACAGTTTGTCACAACCCCTCGTTTGTTGTCCTCTTCTCTCTCTCTGCCTACGGTTTACCGGGCAGTTCTGTTTGTGACGATATATATGCCAGCGGCGTGTCTGGAGTGTATTTTTTGGCTGTGACAGACCTTTCTTTGTTTCGTGGATGTTTTGCTGGCTTGTAATGGGGTGTGAACCGACAGTCTGTAGAGTTTTYCATCTGGTGTGGGTGAGTGATAGTCTACTTTGATTTTGGTTAAGGTAGATTATCATTTACAGTGTAATCAGTGAGGGGATTCTGCAGACTGTTGAGGGTTCAGSCTCCTGATGAGTCGGTGAAACTCCGACGAAACAGTTTGTCACAGCCCCTCGTTTGTTGTCCTCTTCTCTCTCTCTGCCTACGGTTCACCGGGCAGTTCTGTTTGTGACGATATATGTTACGACTTCGCTAGCTTCCTGCTACGGGTTTTTCCGGTCAGGTCGAGCGGCAGTGGTCGGGCCGTTACTTGGCGGCCATGTTGTGCCTCTAGTGCCAGCGGCGTGTCTGGAGTGTATTTTTTGACTGTGACATACCTTTCTTTGTTTCGTGGATGTTTTGCTGGCTTGTGATGGGGTGTGAACCGACAGTCTGTAGAGTTTTCCATCTGGTGTGGGTGAGTGATAGTCTACTTTGATTTTTGTTAAGGTAGATTATCATTTATAGTGTAATCAGTAATGGGATTCTGCAGACTGTTGAGGGTTCAGCCTCCTTATGAGTCGGTGAAACTCCGACGAAACAGTTTGTCACAACCCCTCGTTTGTTGTCCTCTTCTCTCTCTCTGCCTACGGTTCACTGGCATATATATATTAGTCGGTGAAACTCCGACGAAACAGTTTGTCACAGCCCCTCGTTTGTTGTCCTCTTCTCCCTCTCTGCCTACGGTTTACCGGGCAGTTCTATTTGACGATATATATTGTTTTCTTTGCATTTGCGCTTTGATAACTTTGTGAGTATATATATATACTAGGTTACCAGAGTGATATATATATATACTAGGCTACTAGAGTGGCCCGGGGCCACTTGCCCGGCGGGGCCAAAAAAAATAAAAAACATATTTTTAAAATTTATTTTTTATTCTAAATTTGGTGAAGAATTTCAATGTGACCTGAGGCAAAAGTTACTCAGTTTATTTTTTTGCATAACATAGTTTTTTTCGGATTTTGTGGATTTTTTTTTTTTTTTTTTTTTGTGGGACCTTCCCTGGTCCTTGCACGGGCTGGCAACCCGGGACCCGGGCGGCCTGGTTGGTAGCCTAGTGTATATATATATATATATCGCTACCAGTCGGGCCACCTGGGTCACCCTATTTTCCAGGGCGGCCCGGCCGTGCAAGGACCAGGGATGGTTCCAACCCCCCCCCCAAAAAAAAGAAAAATCCGAAAAAAAACATGTGACGTAGAAAAATAAATTGAACATGTCTAGGGCAATTTTAGTAGCGACGGCAACCGATAAAAAGGTTGACCGCCGTCATTTCACCAAGGAGGAGCCGCCCCCTTATGATGTCGGTGTTGGCGCCGACTGAAACGTACGTAGGGGAATGCCAGTACCGTCAGTATGGAGGTAGAGGACTGTGCGTGAACGATTGGACTTGTCGGCTATGTTGAAGGGATGCTGACGGCAGTGGGATGGAATTTTTTCAATATTATCGTAAGTTTGGCTCTCTTTGGTTCTGGCCAAGATCTCGTGTGTCTGTGTGTTTTGCATGCGATGTTGAACATTTATTGGCTACAGCAGCGCGACTGCGTTTGCTCTCTTGTTCCAATTGAATAAGGACGTTGTAACTTGCCGAGGGAGGTACTCGTCAGTGGTGACAACGAAGTTAGGAGTAGTAGCGGCTGAGGTAGGGGTATTGGTCACACCAACGAAGGAGATACTGCGCTGATTTGTGGAGAGACCAGAAGGACGACTTCGATAGAGCGTTGCTTGGGGGAGTTGAATGGATCCGAATATATCTGGGAACACCGCCAATAATCAAGGAGCGGGAGTACAGTGGAACGGAGGAGGACCCGGATGGAACAGAGGGGGAGGAGGGAATGGCAGTCCGCCACCCGGGTGGCGGACCTAATGGTGGGGGTAATGGTTGGGGAGGGGTTTGGAACTCTGAACCACCTGGAGGGTGGAATAATTATGGGGGAGGATGGAATAATAATGGTGGAGGATGGAACTCCGGGGGAGGAAATGGTTGGGGAAACAGGCCACGACGACCCGTCCGATGCTACAATTGCGGCCAGTTTGGGCATTACTCGCGCTATTGTTCGATGCCGGGCCAACGAGGGAACTATTATCAAGAGGGTTCATGCAGCAAGGAGGAGGAAACAACGCCCCAGGAGGAAGTGGAGGGGGAGGAGTCTCTATCAATGGAGGGAGCGGAGGAGGAAGTCACAATCCGGGAGGAGGTAGCCAGGGGGTAGAAACTAACTCTGCACCGGTCGTAAAGCTAAGTAGGGAGCTTGAGGAGTCGTTAGGTGCTATGGCGTCGTTTTTTAAATTATCTTTGGAAGATAGGGCTAAGGCTGAAGCAGCGCAAAAGAAGGAGAAGGGAAATAGGAAAAAAATCGAACGGGAGAAAGCGGAGAAGAAAGAGGCGAAGAGATTAGCCTTGGAGAAAAAGTCCGATGAGGATAAGAAGGAAGCGGACCGCATCTGGGAAATTCGGAAGATGTTCGGAGAGCAACGGGTGCTTTTAAGGAAAGAGGTGAAAAAAACAGTGAACGAGGAAATTATCGAAATGGTTAGGACCGACGGAAAGAAGGTGGTCGGAGATGATGAATGGGAAGACTGGGATGAAGGGGAAGATCCGGAAGAGGACGAAGGAGCAGGGGAGGAACTAGGTGGTAGAAGGAGAAAGAGGGCTCCTCCACAAGGAAGGGGAACGAAAGTCAGCCCGCCGGTTGAGACACCGCCTAAGGCCGCACGGGCAAATTGTTCACGGCAGTCTGTGTTCCCGCTAGCCTCACCGGTTGAGCCCGAAAGGAGAGGTAGAGGGCGACCAAAGAAGAAGGACGCTTCACCGCTCATCATTGACCCATGGAATGGGGCACCGTGTTCCGTTGACTTCGAGAACAGAACGAGTTTTAAAGTGATTATGGTGAAGTTCGTTGGAAGGAAGGTGTGTTCGGAGCTCAAAGAGATGTGCAAGAAGGATGGAATTAGTTGGCGAGGTAAGAAAGACGAAGCAGTCGAAGAACTCGCTGAGTTGCGAGTCATGCAAAGCATCTTTGAGGCACGAGTGCCATGCCCAGGGGGTAGGGGAGTCCAAGTAAGTGCGCCCGCGGGTAAGGCCAGCGATAACGGAGTTGCTGACCCGGATGAACGGGGAGGGGGAGTTGAGTAATGACCGAATTTGGGAGTACTTGCGGGAGGTGTGCGTTATTAGGGGTAGGTTGGAAACGGATAGGGGATCTAGGACGATTCGGTACATTGTGGAAAAGATCGGTCGACTTTTGTTGTTTCTTTTGATTTTGAATAGGTGTGTGGAACATGCCAGCAAATTTTGGGACTTTCTGACTGAGACATTTGACCGTAATCCGTATGAATGGCTGGAATCTAGTTCATGTGTGTATGTGTTGATCAGTCCCTTCTGTAGGAAATCTTATATCGGAAAGACCGAAAGGGCGTTGCAGGTTAGGTGGAAGGAACACTTAGCAAATGTGGAGCAAGAAGGGAGTAATAATAAATTGTATAAGTGGCTTCGGAAGGTTGGGAAGCGTATATCGCGTTGCCTCTTATCTCTGCGGGGAGGGATGAGCTATTCAAGTTGAAGGTGGAGGGAATGTGCATTGGAAGGTGGTCACCTAGTTTGAATAGCACTGGGAAAATTAAATCGAGGAGGCGGGGGAAGAGGAAAGGGGCGAAAGCAAGAGGGAAAGCAAGGGGGGAAAGGAAGAGGAGTGGGAGTCAACGGGTGGTGAGGTTTTGAACGCACAATAGGGAATTTTGCGATTTATGTCATCTGTTAGTCGAGGGACACAGGGAGTTTGTGTCATGTAAAGGGAGCTTGTGGGTTGTTAAATGGTCCGTCACCAAGAGGAGGTTTGGCGAGTCTGTGATGAGGGTGAATGGAAAAACTAAGTTGTTGAAAGATTGTAAGAAGGAATTGCAATTTGGAGGAAGGGTGCGTGTGATCAGAGTGGTTGAAGGGAAGTTCGAGTTGACGGCGGATAAAAGGATCTTGATCAGATTGTTGTCAATTCCGTGGACGATTAAACGATTGTACGACCTCCCATTGGAGAACCTTGTTAGGTTATTTCAAACAGCTAGGACTTTCTCGAAGAAAGCAACTCGTAAAAAAGTAAAAAGCATTCTCGATGGGGTGCTTTCGAAGAAATTTGGGGTGAAAGTTAGGAGGCGGATCGTGGTTGGGGTCACGTATAGTAGTGAGGTGTCTAAACGGGGTGTGAGGGAGGTGGTTAAGCAGCGAATTAGGGAGCAGCTTCCTGAGTGTGTGAGCAGGATCATCTGCAGTCGTCTGAGAACAGTTTGGGAACGTAATAGGACTGTTGGCTCACTACTGCAAAACCATAGATCTGTTGCGCAAAGTATGGTAGGTGTCTGCCCTTGCGCAGACTCGGTCCGAAATTGGAAGGGCACATGACTTGTAAGCTCAGCTCAATTAAGGACGTTCCCGCGTCGCTGGTCAACGCGAAGGACTGTGTTAGGAATAGAGGGGTAGGACTGGTCAGGAGTGTGACTAGGAAAATATATGACGCCCTGTTGAAGCATGGGCTGACAAAATGGGTTACACTGGATGAGGTGGCAGACACGGTTGTGAGGGTAAATCAGGAGGAAGATACTAGCGAGGGGATGAGGGATGTTGATTTGTGGAAACGACTGCTGGTTAACTATGTCAGGGTTCCATTGGATAAGAATCCGGGGGAACCTATGGTGATGAGTCCTAAAGTGTACGCAGAAGGTAAGAAAGACTTGTTTTGGGGAAAGGAAAGTTTTGAGGCAGTGGCGGAAGACAAGTGTGGTGTTCTTGCGATCTGTAAAGATGAGTATTTGGCTAAAGGGCTTGATCGATTGGGAGGGTGGGACGGGAAAGGGAGTTTGGGGAGGGCCTACATAATGCCTAAGCATAAGCACGTGCGTAAATTTCGCCCCATTACTCCCTCTTTCTGTGAACCTTCGAAGCAAGCAAGTAGAAGAGTTGCGAGAGCTCTGAATGGGATGATACTGTTGCTATCACCTGCTAGCCACTTTAATCTAAGATAAGTGGGAGATCTGAAAGTGAGACTGTATAGGATTTCAAAATGGGCCTTGAAGAAGGGGGCAAATGGATTTCTCAGGGGCCTTTCATTTTACATTAAAGAGATGTTTAATGAGTTGCCCCACGCATCGATCATTGAAGCAGTCGAATGGTTGATGGAGGTGATGAGAGGAAGGAAAGGTATTTTTGTTGAAAAAAGGGGAAAAGGTTTGTCTTTTGCTAAGCAAAGAGGGGATGAATGGTTGTTTATTTCCTCACGGTAGATAATGGACTTCGTTAAATTTGAGTTGCATGATACGTACCTTCTGGCTGCGCATAGGATTCTCAGACAGACCATGGGAGTGTTGATGGGTAAGAGTAGCAGCCCGCCATTTGCCTGTCTGTTGTGTATTTTTAACGAAGCCAATTTTCTGGGGTCTTTGGGAAGGGATAGGAACTTAATTCAAGGGGTGAGGTTGGTCGATGACTTGTCGGTTTTTGTATGGGAAAGTAACTCAAGGTCAGGGAACCTTCGAGTAAAGGGAGTGATAGAAAGGTTGGGGGATATCTACGATAGAAACTTGGAGCTGAAAAGGACCGATTAAGGGGATGGCACGTGGGTATTTTTAAGGTGTGAGTTAAAAGTGTGCCAACTCCCGAATCGGGTCGAGATCCGGTATAAAGCAAAAAACGAGGACAACATTTGGTCGGAGGACTTTTCGTACAGATCAATGCAGAGTCATGGGTCGTACGCAGACAAAAAGCAAAAGAAAGTTGTCATTAACAGTGCCTTCACTAGGATTCGAGCCTGTACAACCGCGGTGGAACTGGCAGAGATGCCTTTGTTCTCATTGGAAAGGGAATTGCGGCTTCTGAAGTATCCGGGAGGCTTCTTCACGGGTATTCTGGAAAAATATATCAATAGGAAGGCTCCAAATTGGGAAAGGTACCGGGACATAGTCTAGGGCAATTTTAGTAGCGATTGCGATCGATAAAAAGGTTGAGCGTCGTCATTTCACCAAGGAGGCGCCCCCCTCTGATGATGTCGGTGTTGGCGTCGACTGAAACGTATGTGCGTGAACGATTGGACTTGTCAGCTATGTCGAAGGGATGCTGACGGCAGTGGCCTGAATTTTTTTCAATAATATCGTATGTTTGGGTCTCTTTGGTTCTGGCCAAGATCTCGTGCGTTTGTGTGCTTTGCATGCGATGTTGAACATTTCTTGGCTACAGCAGCGTGACTGTGTTGGCTCTCTTGTTCCAATTAAAAATTAAAATTAAATTGAACAACTTTTGCCTCGGGGTCAAATTGAAAATTTTTCTTGAATTTTAAATAAAAATTTAAATTATATCCGGTCGGACAAATGGACCCGGATCACTTTCGTAGCCTAGTGTATATATATGTATATATATACATAATAAGATTAGTTTTATTAGTACATATCTTTTTTTTTCCGGTCTGGGCGTACCGCGGGCCGTCCTGACGGCGTCCTGACGGAACAACCCTGCAGCATCAAATCGACGTGGATATAATTGATGAAGATGTAGAAGAAAAAGATGAAGATGTAGAAGAAAAGTAAGTAAAAGCAAAAAAAGGCGAAAAAGAAAATAAGGTTGTGCAAAAAAATTGATGACGTTTTGTTTTGTTTGGTTGTTGTCTTCTTTATTTATTTTTTTTCCTCTCTGTCGTGTGGTTGTGTGCATGTGGGTTGATATGACACACGGGGGTGGGTGCGGCCGCCAACCTACGAGAACGTGTGTGGCAGTGTACACGAGGTTTTGAAGAGGGGGAGTTGTAAGGATGAAGAAAAAAAAAAAAAAAAAAAAGAACCCTTCATTTTGTCCTTGTTTTTTTTCTGCTTTGCTAGTGGGACCCCACCCCAGTATTCATTCACTCCGGGTAGACTTTGCGGACCCCGGCCTCAGTTGTGATTATTTGGATAGATTTAAAAAAAAAAAAAAAAAAAAAAAAAAAAAACTTCAGGTTTTGTTTTTGGTATTTTTATTATTTTGTTTTTATTTTGTGCACTGATGTGATGATACATATATATATATATATATGCTACCAAGCGGGTCGCCCCAGGTGACCCTATTTTCCCGGAAGGCCCGGCCGTGCAAGGACCACGAAAGCTCCAGGCAATAAATAATAAATGAAAAAAAAAGAAAAAGAAAAAAAAAAAACACAACTATGTTATGCAGAAAAAAAAATTGAAGCTCCAGTGCCCCAGGGCCACATCGAATTTCTTTATGATGTTTATATATGAAAACAAAGTAAGAAAAATATATATATATATTTTTTTTTGCAAAAAAAAAATAATAATTATATAATCATTCCTTGTAATTATTTTTTATCCTTTTTCGTTCCTTCTTTTCTTTTTTTGTTTTGTCATTTTCGCCTTTGCGCTCTGATTCATAGTGTGAGAAGTCCCACATGCAAGCAAAAATATCCCACATGCAAGCAAACATGTCCCTTATGTGTTGGGGCGAGACAGGTAGAGTATAACAAACGAGCGGTTATGATATGTATATATATATATATATTTATATTTATTTATTCATATATATGTATACATATGTATATATAGTCAAACAAACCTGCCCGGTAAATAGTAGGCAGAGAGGGAGAAGAGGACAACAAACGAGGGGTTGTGGCAAACTGTTTCGTCGGAGTTTCACCGACTCATCAGGAGGCTGAACCCTCAACAGTTTGCAAAATCCCCTAATTGATTACATTGTAAGTGATAATCCACCTTCACTTTGGCTATGGTTAAGCATCAACGATTGCCCGACAACTGATACCCTGAGGTGGGCAACAACCACTGCTCTCAAGGTACCTGTGGCAAACGTCAAAGCAGACCATCACTCACCCACACCGGATGGAAAACTCTACAGAGTGTCGGTTCACACCCCATCACAAGCAAGCAAAACCCCCACGTGTATATATATGCATATATATACGTCTATATATGTATGTCATGTCATTGGATCAGTACCTCTGGCCTCAGCCCTCCTCCGTGCAAGCACGAATTCGAACCGGCGACCTCGGCCTCAAGAGCCAAGTATCGGAACCACTACAGCCAGGATACGGTGTTCAAAAGTGGAACCATACCGGTCGTGATGTCCGCCCCACTAATACAAGGCTGTAGTGTCCACACTCAACGCACACCACACACAATACCACACGGATGCTGACAATCACCGCACACTTCGATCCAAGTAGCACATGACCCCCATCGGTATATGTATATGAATATATGTATGTATATGGTCGGTAATTGTGTGCATACAGGCATTGCGGCTTGATGTACCAAAATAAAATCAAAACAAAACTAGAAAACACTGGTATTTATGTATAAAAACAAGGTAAAGAAAAAATGGTTTTATTTTATTGTTTTTTGTTATTATTCCTTGTAAAAGAAAAAACGTGACGTGCAACAAGGTTGCCGGCGTTCGGGACGGGCCGGACGCCCAATCGCTCGGCACCCCCTCTCTATGCGTTCGGCCGAACGCGGACCCAAACAAAAAAAAAAAAAAAACAAATCCAAAAAATATGAAAAATATGTATGTTATGCAGAAGAATAAACTAAATAACATTTGCCTCAACGTTGCATCCAAGTTCTTTACCAAATTTGAAATAAAAATGAGATACTAAAAATAAATAATAATAATAAAAATTAAAAAAAATAAAACGAGAATGAAATTATTAAGTGGGCGAGCACCTATTTGACACCGCCATCCTTGGCAATTTTTCATTTTTTTTTGGCTGTGACAAATGCCATGAAAATTTATATATTTGTATCTTACATAATAGAGAATCGACAAATAAAGTTTGAAAAAATAATATTTTTTTTCATGCACTAAAATATAGGAAAATTAAAAAATGAAAAGAAAAAAAAAAAACAAATTAGTGAGTGGGCAAGCAAGTTTTGACACCATCATCTATGTCGATTTTTTTTTTTTTTTTTTGGCTGAACAGAATGGCTTCAAAATTAAGAGGTGATACCTTACATCACAAAGAACTCACAAAAAAAAATCAAAAAAATATAATAATATTTAGGTGCCAAAATATTTTTTTGCCGGGTCTGAACCCCTTTAGGTTCCAGCCTGTACGAGAATTCGAACGCCCGAACATTCGGGGGTCAGCTTAGTGGCCTCCGTACGTCCGGCCCGGCAACCCTGACGTGCAATAAGTTTTCGAACTGGCAACAGTAGAGGAAACAAAGCATGCCATAAAATCACATTCATAGAGACTCGAAGAGAAAACGCGAAGCGTCTGCACTTCGTGTCACGTTTGCTTTTCGTGTTCAACTTGTCTTGTTGCACTTCATGCCTTGAGCTGTGATGCAAGCCCCCTGGCGCTTATAGGAGATGAGGCGGCTCAAAGAGCGGTCGTTTTCGGGGAAGCATACCCGGCAGCCCTTCGGTCGTGCGCACTTGAAAAAGCACGTGAATGCACGCTGGCCTTCGACCCTCTGCCTGTGCACGGGCTGAACGCCCGAATCCAAACGCCGGAACCCGAACGCCCGAACATATGGGACCCCCTTGGGATGTGTTCGGCCATTCTCGCCGAACGCGGACCAAAAGAAAAAAACAAAAATTCAAAAAAATCTGAAAAAACGATCTGTTAAAAAAAAAAAAAAAAAGATTTGCATGAGCATTACACCCAAATTCCTTACCCAATTTGAAATAAAAACAAAATACGAAAAATAAATACTAATAATTAAATAAATGAAAATTAAATTTAGTGAGTGCACGAGCACGTTTTTGACACCGCCATTTTTGGCGATTTTTCATTTTTTTTTTTGTATAGCTAAATGCCCTGAAAATTTACATATGTGTACTTCACAATGTCACATAATGCAAAACCCACTAAAAAGTTTCAAAAAGTAATAAAATTGTTTAAACCCCGAACTAAAGTGAAAACAAAAAGTAAAAAGTGAAAAAAAAACGTGGGCGAGCACGTTTTGAGACCGCCATCTTTGGCGATTTTTAATTCTTACTTGGCGAATCCAAATGACTTGAAACTTTATAGGCATGTACCTCACGTCATAGAGAACTCACAAAAAAACAGTTCAGAAAAAACTATTTATTTTTAGGCCCCGCAATAAAGTGAAAACAGAAAGTAAAAAGTAAAAACAAAAAACAAAATAGTGAGTGGGAGAGTACGTTTTGACACCGCCATCTTTGGCGATTTTTAATTTTTGTTCGGCTAAGCCAAATGACTTCAAAATTTATAGGCATATACCTCACATCATAGAGAACTCGCGAAAACCAATTGAGAAAAACAAACATATTTGTAGGCCCCGAAATAAGTATTGGCGGGGGCCGAATATCGACTCGTTCGGACCCCGTACGGGACCCCGAATGCCCGTACGTACGAAGGTCAGCCCGGGGAGCTCCGTACGTCCAGGCTGGTGACCCTGTATATATGTATATATATGTGTACAAAAAAACATTCAAAAAAAAACTTATTTTTAAGCCCCGAAATAAGTCCACTTTCATGTCGGCCGAATGCTGTCGCGTTCGGACCCCGTACGGGACCCTAGGCTGGTGACCCTATATATATATGTCGTACCCATCGTAAGTCCACTTTCATGTCGCTACGCCGAAATAAAATAAAATTTATATACATTTCCAAGGCCTTTGGTTGTGCAAAAAAAATAATAAAATCGCGATAGACGGTGGTCTCGAACACATGCTCGCTCACTCAGTAATTTCAATTGTCAATTTTTTTTTTCTTTTTTCAATCTTACTTTCTTTGTTATATTTTTATCCATTATGAGTTTTTTTTTTTCGGAGTTTTTTTACGATCGAGCTCTCAAAGCCAAAGCAATCTAATATACTCGAAAAAAAGCAAAGGCCGTAGGCTCGCTAGCTAGAGAAAGATTAATCACTACAACGATACTTTTTTCTATTTTTTCAAGCATCGCTTTAGTTTTTGGCTTTATGGTTATTTCTTTGTTTTATTTTTATCTAATACTTGGGAAGGAGTTCGGATGTAATGCTAAGACAAGGCCTGAACGACCGAACATATCCCGAAGAGGTTCCGTACGTTCGGGCGTTCGCGTTCGGACGATCGAGCAGTCCTGAACGGTGACATATATATATATATATATATATATATATATATATATATATATATATATATATATATATATATATATATATATAATCCAAAAAAACAATTTAGTGGTCCGAACCTGACGAGGATTGACCCTGACCGCAAATCATATTGAAACTATAAATCATAGTTTTTCTTTGATTTATGAAGAGTTACGTACGATATGCGCTATATGCGTCTAGATTTTGAAGGCATTTTAGGAAGCTAAAAAACTTGAAAAATCAACAAAGATAACAATGTCGAAACGTGCTAAAAACCGAATTTGTTTTTGTTTTTCGTTTCACTTCTGAAGTTATGTTTTGTTATTTTGATGCATCAAATATTTTATTATTTTTGAAATTTTTTGTATTCGTTTTCATTATATTAAATACACATCTGCAATTTCTTATGGCATTTGGAAATCATAAGATGAAATGCAAAACCACGATGCCTCGTCATACACAAATACTGATCTTTTCAAGTTTCATTTTGATTTATTTTGGTGCGTCAAGCCGCAGTGCCTCTGCACACATAAATATCACACCGCTTGTTTGTTATCTTGTACTTGTCTGACTCCAATACATGAGGGGCAATGTGTGCTTGCATGTCAACTTGTTACACTGTGAAAATGACAAAACAAAAAAAATAAACGAAGGAAGGAAAAAAAATTGAGTCGTTTAAATAGGCCCAGAAATCACACATTTCTCTAAATCGTTATATCATACTTCTACATATCCATTTAAGGGAAAGTATTTTCGTAACGGATGACCCTCAAAACCAAAACCAATTAAAAGGTAACCTACATGACCAATAGAACTATAAGCTAAAAGTTTTTTTACTTTGTTTTGAGTCATTGCGGCTAATGCTCCTAATATCATTGTAGCAATACTAAAAAAAAAAAAAATTGTTTGTCATGTTGGATCATAAAAATCAAAAAGAAAAACACGTAACATATTTGCAAGAACAACAATATGAGGTGTTATAGAAAAGAAAGCTTTTGGTTTATTATAACAACAAATTACAAATTATTACACCAAATTACAAGTGGATGAAATCGATCAAGTGGTTTCAGTAGACGATGAAATTGTGAGTGTTTATGGATTGAACAAGATTCAAGCTGGAGAAATGGTCGAATTTTCCAGTAGTGTTAAAGGAATGACACAGAATCTAGAAAGCGAGAGTGAAGGAATTGTGGTTTTTTGTAGTGATACTACCATTAAAGAAGATGTTGTCAAATGTACTGGATCTAGATAGTCACCTATCATACGGCTCTCTATTCTACTTGCTTCGTAGTTCCAGTCTTCGCGTGAGTGAGTTGAGTGATAGACCAAAGTCAATAAAAGAAAATGCAAGAGCGCTCAGACACAAGCATCTACCCCTTATGAAATCTTAGGTGTCAAGGTGTGGGTCTCATATTCATAAAATCAACCAAAACACATATGTTATATCCAAAACGTACAAAATTTCGTACATATCAGAAAGGAAGAAGCAAAGGCTCCCACGTGGTGGCACAACTTTGTTTTGGAAAATATGGTCTTAAAAGTTATGAAGTAGGTCGCATATCATATTAAGGAATTGAAGCGGCGCGTCGTGCCATCACGAGGAAATTTCAGAGAAATGGTAAAATATTTGTGAGAGTTTTTTCGGATATTCCTATTACCAACAAACCTACAAAAGTAAGGATGAGAAAAGGAAAAGGAAACCCTACAGGTTGGATTGCTCGTGTTTCCCAAGGTCAATTTTTTTTGATACGTTCGAACAACCTCGATAAGGTTGCAAAATTTGCCATGAACATATCGTTCTCGTAGCAGAGTTTAAAGCTTCACCCGACACTTCCAGAAATCCGATTGTAGAAGGGCCACGCCCTCTGTCATCGATTCGGGACTGCCGCCCTTCAGTTCCCTTATTACAGTGACTCTATTGATCTTCTCATTATCATTATCGAGAAAGGTCGATCACGTGATTGCATATTCGTCGATGTCGAAGGCGCCCATGTCGGTGGTGAAAGGTCAGGTCGAGCGGCAGTGGTCGGGGCCGTTACTAGGCGGCCATGCTGTGCCTCTAGTGCCAATGGCGTGTCTGGAGTGTATTTTTTGGCTGTGACAGACCTTTTTTTGTTTCGTGGATGTTTTGCTGGCTTGTGATGGGGTGTGAACCGACAGTCTGTAGAGTTTTCCATCTGGTGTGGGTGAGTGATAGTCTACTTTGATTTTGGTTAAGGTAGATTATCATTTACAGTGTAATCAGTGAGGGGATTCTGCGGACTGTTGAGGGTTCAGCCTCCTGATGAGTCGGTGAAACTCCGACGAGACAGTTTGTCACAGCCCCTCATTTGTTGTCCTCTTCTCTCTCTCTACCTACGGTTTACCGGGCAGTTCTGATTGTGACGATATATGCTACGACTTCGCTAGCTTCCTGCTACGTTTTTTTCCGGTCAGGTCGAGCGGCAGTGGTCGAGGCCGTTACTAGGCGACCATGTTGTGCCTCTAGTGCCAGCGGCGTGTCTGGAGTGTATTTTTTGGCTGTGACAAACCTTTCTTTGTTTCGTGGATATTTTGCTGGCTTGTGATGGGGTGTGAACCGACAGCCTGTGGAGTTTCCCATCTAGTGTGGATTAGTGATAGTCTACTTTGATTTTGGTTAAGGTAGATTATCATTTACAGTGTAATTAGTGAGGGGATTGTGCAGACTGTTGAGGATTCAGCCTCCTGATGAGTCGGTGAAACTCCGACGAAACAGTTTGTCACAGCCCCTCGTTTGTTGTCCTCTTCTCTCTCTCTGCCTACGGTTTACCCGGCGGTTCTGTTTGTGACGATATATATATATACACACACAGGGTACATATATATATATACACACAGGGTTGCCGGCATTCGGGACGGGCCGAATGCCCGAACCCGAACGTCCGAACGTACGGGACCCCTTCGGAAGGCGTTCGGCCGTTCGAGCTGAACGCGGACAAAAAAA
>BFEA01000217.1:2203651-2214747 GCA_003427395.1 Chara braunii
AAAAAAAAAAAAAAAACGTTTTCAAGCAATTCCGAAAACAAACTATGTTATGGAGAAAAATAAACTAAACAACATTTGCGTGGGCACTACATCCAAATTCTTTACCAAATTAGAATTAAAAATCAAATACAGAAAATAAACACTATGATAAAAATAAGAAAAAATAAAAGGAGAATGAAAATGAGTTAGTGTGCCAGCACCTTTTCGACACCGCCATCTTTGCTGATTTTTAATTATTTTTTGGCATTGACAAATGCCCTGAAAATTTACAGATATGTACCTTACATAATCAATAACTGATTAAAATTTTTTCAAAAACTAATAAAATTGTTTAGGCCCGAAATAAAGTGAAAACAAAACATTAAAAGTGAAAAAAACAAAATAGTGAGTGAGCGAGCACGTTTTGACACCCCCATCTTTGACGATTTTTAATGTTTTTTTGGCTTAGTAGAATAGCTTCAAAATTTATAGGTGTGTAGGTTACATCATAGAGAACTCACAAAAAACAATTCAGAAAACAAAACTTATTTTTAGGCCCCGAAAATGTTTTTGACGGGGGCCGAACTTGGAGGTGTTCGGCCTCCGAACAGGACCCCGAACGCCCGAACGTTCAGGGGCCAGCGGGGGGGCCCCCGAACGTTCAGTCATGTAACCCTATATATATATATATATATATATATATCGTTTGTTGTCCTCTTCTCTCTCTCTGCCTTCGGTTTTAACGGGCAGTTCTGTTTGTGACTATATATATATATATATCGTCAAGTAGAACTGCCCGGTAAACCGTAGGCAGAGATATATACACAGGGTTGCCAGGCCGAACGTACGGAGGCCCCTAAGCTGACCCCCGAACGTTCAGGCGTTCGGGTCCCCGTACGGGGTCCGAACCTGAAGGGGTTCGGACCCCGCGAAAATTATTTTGGCACTCAATTTTATTTTTTTTTCTAAAACTATTTCTGTCAGTTCTTTTTGATGTAAAGTATCTCCCTCGTAACCACTGCCAGTATTTACTCTTAGGTGCCCACGTAGTGGTGGGTGCCACAAGATCTCTTCGATATCAACGTCTTCAGATAAGGACAGGGGCGCAGAGGTTAGGCAGCGAAGTAGTATCATTGAGTTAACTCAGTTTATAGATACGGTCGCCTTTGGCATATCTATATAGAGACTCAAGCGACGCCTTCGGCGCCTTCGGTCGGGGACCCGGCTCTAGGAATTGTTACAAACGATATTCCAGACTGCTTGGTGATAATGAATGCAAATCAGAATTCCATGGCCATACTTTCTATTTAGCCAAACGTTCGGTGACCGAACCCGAACGTTCGGGACCGAATGCGAACGAGCGCCGAGACTCGCCGAACGCGAACATAAAAATATTTATATAAAAAAAAAAGTTCTATAAAAAATCTGAAAAACATATATGTTATGTAAAATAATAATACAAACAACTTTTGCCTTGGAGATATGGTCAAATTCGTAACCAAACTCGAGTTAAAAATCAAAAATCAAAACAACAAAGTTCTTTTTTTTTTTTTTTTTTTTTGAATATGTTCGGCCAAACACGTTCGGGTGACGTTCGGCCGAACACCTGAACATGTTCGGACGTTCCGAAAAGCTCCGAACTTGTTCGGTGTGCTACACAGGATACACATATACAATTTTTTATGGCATTTATCACATTAAAAAAAAAAAAAATCACCAAAGATAGTGTCCAAAACGTGCTCCCCCACTCAATAATTTCATTCTTGTTTTATTTTTTTTAATTTTTATTATTATTGCTATTTATTTTTCGTATTTAATTTTTATTTCAAATTTGGTAAAGGATTTGGATGTAACGTTGAGGCAAATGTTGTTTAGTTTATTCTTGCGTAGCACGGCGAACGTGTTCGCGCCCCTTCATGTTCGCGCGAACATGTTCAGACGAACATAATTTCTTTTGGTAAAAAAAATATAAAAAAAATAAAAATAAAAAATTTGGTTTTTTATTTTAACTCATGATTGGCTACGAATTTGAACATGACTGTAAGGCAAACGTTGCTTGTATTTTTATTTTACATAACATATATTTTTTTTCCAGATTTCCTGAGAACTGTTTTTTTTTTTTTTTTTATAATTTTTATGTTCGCGTTAGGAGGGTTTTGGGCGCTTGTTCGCGTTTGCCTCCAAACGCGAACACGGTGCTACGTAGGTTTATTCTTCTGTATAACATATATTTTTTTCAGATTTTTTGGAATTCAGTATGTTCGGATGAGAGCTAAACAAAGAAATTCAGATATCGTATATTGATTCCGGATTCTTCTTCCTAGTGACTGAGGTGAAGTCGTAACAAGGTAGCCGTAGGGGAACCTGCGGCTGGATTTTTTTTTATTTTTATTTTTTTTGGGTCGTTCGGGCATTCGGCCCGTCCCGAACGGCGGTACCTCCCGTGGGTCGTTCGGGCTTTCGGACCTATATATATAGTGAGTGGTCGTTCGAGTGTTCGGCCCGTCCCGAACGGAGGTTACCAGCCCGTACGTATACAGGGTCAGCAGCCCGTACGTACGGAGGTCCCCGGGCAGACCTCCTTACGTACGGGCGTTCGTGGTCCCGTACGGGGTCCGAACCTGACAGCGTTCGGCCGTTTTCGGGGCCTAAAAATAATTATTTTTTCTGAATTGTTTTTTGTGAGTTCTCTATGATGTGAGGTACATGCCTGTAAATTTGCAAGTCATTTGCCTTATCCAAATAAGAATTAAAAATCGCCAAAGATGGCGGTGTCAAAACGTGCTCGACCACGTATTTTTTCACTTTTTACTTTTTGTTTTCACTTTAGATCGAGGTCCAAACGATTTTATTATTTTTTGAAACTTTTGTAGTGGGTTTTGTATTATGTGAAGTACACATCTGTAAAATTTCAGGGCATTTAGCTTTGCTAAAACAAAATGAAAAATCGCCAAAGATGGTGGTGTCGAAAACATGCTCGCGAGCTCACTAAATTTAATTCTCTTTTTATTTTTATTTATTTTTATTATCAGTATTTATTTTTCGTATTTTATTTTTATTTGAGATTTGGTAAGGAATTTGGATATAAGGCTCAGGCAAATCTTGTTTAAATTATTTTTTTCCATAACATATCTTTTTTTCATATGTTTTTGATGATTTTTTTTTTTTTTTTTTTTTTTTTTGGGTCCGCATTCGGCCCTAACGGCCGAACGCATCCCCAAGGGGCCCCATACGTTCGGCCGTTCAGGTTCGGGCGTTCGGCCCATCCCGAACAACGGTAACCTATATATATATATATAATATGGTTGTGACAAATGCGATGAAAATTTATATAAGTGTATCTTACGTAATAGAGAATTTACAAATATATGTGACGATATATAGATATGTGACGATATATATATATATATATATATATATATAGATATGTGACGATATATATATATATATATATATATATATATATATATGTGATGATATATATCTATATATATGTGACGATATATATATATAGGTGATATATATATTTATAGGTGAAGGGGATATATATATATATAGGTGATATATATATATATATAGGTTGCCGTCGTTCGGGACGAGCCGAACGTCGAACCCGAACGCCCGAACGTTCGTCACCCCCTGTCGACGTGTTCGGCCATTCGGCCGAACGTGGACCCGAAAAGGAAAAAAAAAAAAAAAGAATTCCAAAACATCTTAGAAAAATATATGTTATACATAAGAATAAACTAAATAACATTTGCCTCAATGTTACATTCAAATTTTTTACCAATTTGAAATAAAAATCAAATACTAAAAATAAATAATAATAATAAAAATAGAAAAATAAAACGAAAATGAAATCAAGGAGTGGGCGAGCACGTTTTCGACACCGCCATCTTTGGTGATTTTTATTTTTTTTTGTTGTGACAAAAGCCATGAAAATTTATATATGTGTATCTTACGTAATAGAGAATTTACAAATAAAGTTTAAAAAAATAATTTTTTTTTTCATTCTCCGAAATAAAGGAAAGACATAAAGTGAAAAAAAAACAAAAACAAATTAGTGAGTGGGCAAGCAAGTTTTGACACCACCACCTTTGAGGATTTTTCATATTTGTTTGGCTGAACAGAATGGCTTTAAAATTCAGAAGGAGATACCTTATATCACAAAGAAATCACACAAAGTTTTTCAGAGAAGAAAAATAATACTTAGGTGTCAAAAAATTGTTTTGCGGGGTCCAAACCCCTTCAAGTTCGGGCCCCGTACGGGGACCCGAACGCCCGAACGTTTGGGGGTCAACGTAGGGGCCTCTGTACGTTCGGCCTGGCAACCCTATATTCTATTTGACGATATATATGTATATCTTTTTAGGAGAAAAAACAAAAACGTTATGGGTCGATTCTTAGCTTGCTTTGTGAAGGAGACGTGAACGTACGTGAACTTTGCTTGAGGTCAGTCTATACAACCCATGTATGGCCTCCTTCAACTTTCGTCACATCCAATCACACGTGCTTGCTTAGTACATCCATATTGTACCACATTCATCTTTCCAACCATCTGTCTCGTAGCACTTCCTTCCTTTCAACAATGCATCTGCTAAGACGTCGGTCCGTGCACACATCCGCCAGTTCATCCGGACGTCGAATCCGATCGCATGTCCTCCCGTCATCCGAAATAAACGTATCTATGTTACACAGAAAAAGAAACTGAAGCCCCTGTGTCCAGGGTCATATCGAAATTATTTACCATGAGTACGACACGGAGTGACGAGTAGTACTTATAGAACAGCTAAAACGTCACCAAGAATCTCGAACTCCCCATGATGAGGCCGTAGCTGGCGGCGACTGAAACTAGTAGGGGACCAGCCAATCATCTTCATCTTCCGGCGTCTTTGTGGGTCTTGTGGCGAGGATGGGGATGGTGAAGTCATAGCCTGTCTATGACTGGTTTCGTACGTCACTATTATTTTGCGAAGACTGCGTTTCGAGATTCTTTTTCACATGCGCTATTGTGCATGACTTTGCATTCGTGTTGTGTGCTTCGCGAACAAGTCAGACGATGTTTTGACTTCGTTTCTTTATCTTTATCTTCATCGTACAAGCAGTGGCAACCAGCTTGGAGGTGTACACCAAGACTTTGGTGGCCTTGTAGTTGAGATCGTAGGAGACAAATTCTTAGAAGTAGGCGTGGTCTTACTTCTCGCCGGAAGGGTCGGACGCCATCAAGGCTTGGAGGATGGGTCCCAACGGGATCGGGAGAGGAAAGTGGAATGGACCTGGGAATGGTGAAAACAAAGGCATTAACAATGACGGTAACGGAGGTAATTGGAACAACGGTGCTCCGAACAGCAATGGAGGAAGTGGAGGTTGGAACGGGAATGGAGGCAGCGGAGGGAATAATGACGGGTGGAACGACAATAACGGAGGAAATCGTAGCTGGAACGGCAACAACAATGGATGGAGCACCAACGGGGGCAATGGATGAAACGAAAACAATGGTAATAGATGGAACGACAACAGCGGCAACGAAGGGAATCAAGGGAGTGGCAGCCGAGACTGGAAACGATCGGCGCAGTGCTATAACTGCAACTAGTATGACCATATCAGCAGGGAGTGTAATGCTCCCCGTCAAGGTAACAAGCAAGGACCGAGCTACAATCAGGGAAACTTCAATCACAGGAATAACAATCAAGGTGGTGGATCAGAATCATGAGGCCAGCACGTCGAGTGGTTCAAATGAGCCAGCAGTGGCGACCGATATTAGTAAAGAACTTGAGGAGGGAATTCGAATGATGTGTAAGTATACGAGCAAGCAGTTGGAGTTAGAGGAGAAAAAAAAAGTCGAGAAAAAAACGGCAGATGAGAGGAAAAAGCGTGAGGACGAGGAAAGATCGGCAATAGAAGAGAGGAATCGGTTGGGGATCTTGAAGAAGAAAGCAAGGGAGGAGAAGGAAGTTGGTAGAGAATCGAGGTTAAAGCACTTATTAGCTAAGCAGAAGGAGTCTCTGAAGGAAGCATTCGAACGCATGTTTGAAGCAAGACTGAGGAAGATGGTAATGATAGAAAGAGCCGTGAAAGGTAAGGCGAAGGTTGTTGAGTCGGACTCTGAAGAGGAGGAGGAGGAACTATAGGAAAGATTAGAGAAACCGAAAAGACAGCCTGGCCAAGCGTGTAAGGTTAGCCCCCAAGCGGAGACTCCATCGAAAGTTGGAAGAGGGACTACGCCTACATCAAGGGCTGCCGGCAAAGAGGAATCTCTGAGGCTGAGAGTACCACGACACAAAACCAAAACGACTGATGGAATCGGTTTTCCGCTGAGGGAATCGAGCCTGTGGGAAGGAGCACCTACGACTGATGACTACAATACTGTCACGACTTTCAGAAAGGTGATTAGAAGGTTTCTGGGGAAGAAACTGAAATCAATGATCAAAGCAATGTGTCGCGAAGCAGGCATCGTTTATAGAGGTAGACACGAGGTGGTTGATGAACTGATTGAACTGCACGTCAGGAATTTTAGCGCCCAAGCTCCGCAGGTAACACCACCCGGGCCTAGGGGTGGAGTTGTCTTTCGTGAAATAGGTGTGGTCACTCGTGAGGCACCATGCGAACAAGCGAGGGATCCGCCAGCAGGCGAGAACGTAGTTGGGAGTAGCAACCCACTTGACCAGTGATTTATGGTGAGATCTAGGTAAGTAACTGGACTTACGTCAAGTATTTATATCTGACTTCGCTATAGGAGTTCGAAAGTTGCGTGAGTTAACGGAGCTAGTACTCAGATACCTTATAGTTTTGTTAGTTTTTCACGGGGAAATCCAATGAAGTAATAAGTTCTTGGGGAATTGGCTTGATCTGATCGATGCCGATGTTGAGATTTGGGAAAAAGCGGAAGGATGTGTGTATACGTTAATTGATCCAGGCACGAGGATAATTTACATCGGACAGACAAGTCATAGTTTGATGACAAGATGAGAGGAACATGCTTATAGGACTAATCATAGGGATGGGACTAGGAATTCACGTTTGTACTCTTGGTTCAGACATTGGGGACATTCGAATTACATAGCATTACCAATTGCTTTCGTTCCTGTTGACGATTTGGAGAAAGTGGAGAAAGTCTTCATCCGTAAATGGTCACAAGCTTTGAACGCTAAGGGGGTGAGAAACGACGAGGCAAGATAACGAAGTAAAGGAAGGAGAGGAAGGTGGGATGAACCGCTAGGACCAGGAGTGAACGTCCAATTGTATTTGAGTGCTTAAAAATTGTGGTGTGTGAGCTTAGTAGATATATGTACGAAAGCTTGGACGGAAGGGAGGAAGTTCAGAACAGAAGGAGGGAGGATTTATGGACAGGGATGGGGGATCATACATCGTGAGATAGGATTAAGTATGATAAAGCTCAGGGAGGAAGTGGGACTGTTACACAACTTCAAAACAAAGTTTGAAGAGGGATATGTTTTTGAGCTGGTAAAATTACAACGGAAAGCGCTATCTAAGAAGAGGGCAGATTTGAAGAGGAAGTTGCATCAGGTTATTCAAAATCCTTGGAGTAAGAAGTAGTTGTATGAACTAGACTTGGATAAACAAAGGCAACTCACCTCGGCTATAAAATGTTTTTCACGAGCCGAGACTCGATCGACCCTCAGAGACATGCTTACGGATGTGATTTGGAATAAATTTGAGGAAACACTTTTGTGCCAGTATGACCTATGATCGTGAGGTGTCATTGCATGCAATTCAAGATCTGGTCTGTGAAAAAAATCGAGCTAAATGTCCTGTGTTATTAGCTTTTTTCACATGCCAGAGGTTATTGGGAACATGGTGGAAAAACCACTGTGTTCGTCAATCTCACCGTAACCATCAAGTTGTGTCTCAACAATCGGTTGGTATTTGCACTTGTCCAGATAGTAGCTTCCCAAGATTGGAAGGTCATGTGCATTGTAAGCTAAGTGATTTGAATGTGAAGGGCAACTCTGTAAAGAATGCACAAAATATTTTATGTGAAAACGGCCAAAGGAGGGAAGGGAGACTAATGAGGGAAGTGAATGATAGCCTCGTGAAAATGGGGATTGATGCGATTGTTAACATTAGGGAAATAGGAAGTTGTGTACAAGAGGATTTAGGTAAGAAAAGGAAGGATTATTTTAGGGAGTTGGAGGAAATCAATGTCGTGACGAAGGATCTGGTATGTACGTGGATAGAAACAATGCAGAGACAGTCGTCATGTGTCCGGACGTGTATGCTAAGGGTATGAATCGATGTTTTGGAAGAATGAGAGTTTTGAGGCGGTATGGGAAACTGAGGCGGACGTGTTGGAAAAGAGCAAACAGGCGTATAAGAAGGCAGGTGTGGAACAATTGGGTAGGTGGGACAATAAAAGACGATGCGACGCGCTTATATTATCGCGAAATTTAAGAATATAAGCCGCTTCCTACCTATTAGCCCATCATACCCTGAACCTTTTAAGTTGGCTAGTAGCAGAGTAGCTCGAGCTTTGAATCACTTGCTCTTTCTGTTGCCTAAATCAGTGCACCTTAACCTCAAATCTACGGGGTTTCTTGAGGATAGGGTGGAGGAAGTTAATAAATTGGTTTAAGGGAAAGGGAGAGGAGATTTGGTTGGGGCAGCTTACGATATTAAAGAGATGTTCAATTAGCTGCCCCATGACTCGATCTCCACCGCCGTCAAGTGGATTCTAGACTGGTATCGAGCGACGGGAAGAAAGATGGTTATGATAAGAAAAAGGGGGAAGGCTATTCCTTTGCAGAAAAAAACTCGGGTGGATGGGTGGATGAGAGTGAGTTTTGAAATGATCATGGCGATGGTAAGTTTCAAACAGGAACATACGTTTGTGGTTGCAGTCGGGAGACTGATCAAGCAACAAGTGGGGATCCCAATGGGGAAAAGCAGTAGCCCCCCATTGGTTTGTATTCTTTATGCCATGAATGAATATTTTTTTCTAAGAAGCCTAGGAGCAGATAGGAATCTGGTAAGGGGACCTAGGCTAATCGATGACGTGACTATCTTCATCTGATGCCCGATGAAGAATGGCAACGTACGAAAAGAGAGGATAATGAGACTGCTTGACAAGACCTATGATAATCGACTGATGTTAAAAAGGACCGACGAGGGGAGGCTGAAGGGAAATTTGCCTTCCGCACGATGGAGGATTTTGAGTCATACTCAGCAGCCCGTCAAAAGAAGGTTGTCATCATGAGTGCCCTGTATAGGATTCGACAGATGTCCTCTTCGGATGACATGGTTGGATTGGGTTTGTTAACGCTTAAACAACAACTGCGCTTGCAGGATTACCCGGGGAAAATGTTCAATGACTGTTTGAGGAAGTTCATTAAGGAGCGATCCCCCTCTTGGCAGAAGTAGGATCTAAGATTGTGCAGCTGGTGAAATTCGAGGTGGGAGTGGGGTTATGACATATGAATTGGGAAGTGCCAGGGTAAAAAAATGGTATAAGGGTCATGGGTGGGAAATTTACGGAGACTAGGGTATTTGCTTTTACCCTCAGGATTAGTGTTAAGTAGGACGGGTACTACCCGACCTGGAAAACGTGCGGGTCGCAGTAGTAGCCCGCTATTATATTTTTGAAGTTGACGCTTTGAGAAGTTACGAGGCCAGTATACTGAACTACAAATTTCTTACCTTTGACTACACCAGGTCGTGAGTTTCGAGACGGGCACTGGTTTATGAACCGAGATAATTAATGAGGAATGATACAGTAAACATCGAGACTTATGAAAAATAAAGGACAGACAGGGCACGATACGAAAATTGGGTAGGACAAAGTACGACAAGGAGCGACGAGTAGTACTTATAGAACAAATAAAACGTCACCAAGTATCTCGAACTCCCCCTGATGAGGCCGTTGTCGGGGCAAAAACCCTGACAAGGGTATTTGTCAGGGTTTTTGAATGTCGGATACTGTTCAATTTTTTTGAAGGACTTGATGAGGCTGACGTTTGCCAGAAGTTTATTCAGACCTGACCTATGACAGATAGACTAAAAGTTTTGAATTTCAATCTAGACGCTTGTGGCGTTCGAGAGTAATGATTGTAATTGGTAATGCTTCGCTTTTGTCGAAATTGTAGAAGTGCGCGGACATGGGAGCGTTAAAGTTAAACCTATAGCAACCCCGCGATTCAGGGCCTAGGCAGGCTAAAAAGAACGGTCTCGCCTGGGGTGGGGCCGCAACGCGGAAAGAATATGAAGTTTTCTTATTTCCTGGGCCGCGGGGATTGACCCCGAGCCAAAGGGGGCGAGCAGGCTGATGCCAAGGCCTACCCGCTGGGTGACCCCAAGCCATGGATGGGCAGCCATCCACGGAAAAGCCTCAAGCAGGCAGGGCCTTCAAGGCCACAGGCAGGGAGAATGGCTGCGGCGAAGCTCTTCTTATAGAACAGTGGCTCCTATCACTATCATGATAGGAGTTAACTTAGTAGGTTACGATGTCAGACTTTCGCCCAGCAGATACCGGGATCAAGCCCGGCTGCACGCATCCTACTGGGCCAGCTCCTTTTGGAGCTACCCTTTCTGAAGCAGTGTGGTCGATTTCGACCGCCCAATCTTGAAAATCTCGCGGCCAAGATGAGCCGCGCGGAGAACAGCATGGCCTGCGAAAAAATAACACGCATAAATCGAGAAACGGTCCAATAATTTTTTTATCCCCAACAGGGATTCGAACTCTGGTCTGTATTCAAACAGATTGTGGGTATCCCACGATGTGACCAGTGATGTGGCCGTTGGCATAAGCCAACGACATTTAGAGAAAAAAAAAAAAAAGTAAGGCGCCATGTGGCGCGACGAGAAGAAAGGGGACTTAGTATCCCCACGAGCAGTTGCAGCCAGGGTTGTCAAGCCCCGGCCCCGGGGCCCCGGCGGGGATCCGGGGGTCCGGGGTGGGCACCCCCAGCCCCGGCTCTAGACCCCCCCCCCAAAAAAAAATTCAAAAAAAAATAAAAAAATAGTGGGGGGTGCGCAGCGAGAGCGCGCACCACATGGGCTAAACCCCAAAAATGGGGTTTTATGCCCCACCCCGGACCCCGCCCGGGGCCACACCCACCACTCCTGGGACCGGGGTAGCTACTGGTGCGGGGCCGGGGGCGGGG
>BFEA01000217.1:2215491-2226882 GCA_003427395.1 Chara braunii
GAAACCCCTACCCCGGCTTGGGCCCCGGGGATCCCCGCGTGACAACCCTGGTTGCAGCGCCTGTGAAAACGGACGACCATTTGATCAGTGAGGTAAGTGTTTCATTTTTTTTATTTTTTTATTTTTTTTAAATTATTCTTTGAGATTTTTTTTAGTTATATTTCTTTAGATTTTTTGTTTTTTTTTACATTTCGTTCTTTTTCTTTAGTTTGTGATTTTACTAAAGCGCTCATTCGTTTTGACGAACGGGCTGCTACTTACCATCCGCGGCTGGACAAAATCGAATGAATCTGCCATGGAACGCGGCTACGTTTCGGGCATGGGTTTTGAAACCTTGTACTTGAGTCGGGGGACTCTCTGCACACACATCAGGTGGTTCCGACTTGCAAGGAAACGAGCGAGTCGTTGCTGGTGGTCGAACGAATATTTCTGCGACGTCTTTCGGGCCCTCCACTCATTCCTTTCTGGAGTTAGCCACGACAATTCGTCGCTGCCAGCAACGGTCGCGGCCGTTGAGAGAGAGAGAGAGAGAGAGAGAGAGAGAGAGAGAGAGAGAGAGAGAGAGAGAGCTCATGAGCCGCGCGCCAGTATCAGGCGCCTATATGGCCCAGATTCAGGTGCGGGCTGGGGATAAAAGACCGCTTCGAGCTTGACTCTAGCTCGACTCTGTAAAATGACTTAGTGAAAAAGGAGGCAGCTCATTTCGAAAAACGAGTTGCCCCTTTCAGAGAAATAAGAAGGCGAGAGAGAGAGAGAGAGAGAGAGAGAGAGAGAGCTCATGAGCCGCGCGCCAGTATCATGCGCCTATATGGCCCACATTCAGGTGCGGGCTGGGGGAGAAAGACCGCTTCGAGCTTGACTCTAGCTCGACTCTGTGAAATGACTTAGTGAAAAAAGAGGCAGCTCATTTCGAAAAACGAGTTGCCCCTTTCAGAGAAATAAGAAGGCAAAAAAAAAAAAAAAAAAAGAGGAGAAAAAAAATGAAGAGAGAGAAAGGAAAAAAAAAAAAGTAACGGTCACGTACGTGGCCGCAGGTTCATAATAGATACAGGAGATGGGCAAAAAAAAAAGGAGAGAGGGGAAACGACCGCGAATCTGGTCACAGGCGTGGAACAGGTGCAACCCCTAGAAGGTTCTAGGGGCTGATGGGACTGCGCATATACAATTGAATAGGCAGCCCTGAAATGGCTGAGTACAACCATTCCCAAGAGCACCCAGCCTGGGAAAATGGCCAGGTACTCATAGGAATTAATGACCTTGGTTCCCCTAGGGGAAACCAAGGCACAGAGCTCCTGGCCATTGATTTAGATCAAGGGCTAAGAGCATTGACAATTTTTTGTCTCGCAGTGGACAAGGTAGCTGCCCACATGCCTTCAACTAGCTATAAAAGCCAGCTTGCCACGCAGCAGTCTCACACTTGTGGCAATGCTGCTAGGGCATTCTACTTGAAGTGGATGCTTGCTGGCTGGCTGCTGGTGTAGTGAGGCGAACTGCTGGAGGTCTGCAGAAGCACTTGGAGGAGGAGAGAGGCAGCCATAACTAAAGGTTGGGAGCTTCTGGCCCCACCTCAACGGCCTGCGCAGTGACAAGTGATATTTGAGTGGGAAGGTTGCACCGTAGTGTTTTTGGGAAGAGGTGCTGTCGGAATTTTTGTGCGGCGTAGCAGGATTGTTTCTTTACAGCGGCAGTAACCTTGATACGATACTTTCGGGAGTGTTTTAAGGGGCGGTGCTGCTGAAATTGCACGACAAGACCGAAGATTTTGTCGGTGGTGAATTTGCGGCGGTGGTTTTTTCGTGGCACGGTACTTGGCAGTGTGACCATTGGGGGTTAGCACTACAGCATTGACGCTGGTGGTGCTTTTGTGTTTGGACAAGTGTCGCGATCCATGTTTTTTCTTGGAGGATCATTTGGTGGTTCGGCAACGGCGTGGAGATACTTGGGGCCTATATTGGGATTGATAGAGTTTGTGAATACCTTGTGTTCGAACGTGGTAATTGGTGGAGGTTGGATTAGTGATTGAGGTGGAGCTATTCTTGGTAGGCAAGGTGCTGCTAGGACTGTAGTGGGATCACGTGAGACTCGTAAGTGAGAGCACCCTCCTCAAGGGCTATCTCGCACCTGTCCTAGTGAGTGGTGTCTGTGTCAATGGTGACATTTGAAGAAGACACGGCGATTTTTTGTAGACGGCCTCAACTTGTGAGTTGTGTAGTCGATCTTTTGAAGAGAAATACGTGACTTTCTTGAGCAAGCCGTTGTCAACTTCACTCAAGGTCAGTTGTGACTCAGTTTCTCTTACACACCTGTGTGAACCTACACCTTGCATGACCTTGCTTTGGATTCAGTGAAAAGGTAGAGTAAGATATGTGACGTCATGCATGTGGGAGAAGGGGGCTGACTTGGTTTGGATATGGTTGATTTTTGGGTTGTTTCTTCTGTTGTTGTGCATGTAGGTAATGGATGTATGTGAGAAGGGATTGGCACTATGCTTGCTCAAGGAATGATGAAAATGTTTACTTTTCTTCTACTCCTTACATGTCTGCATGTCAGAAGAAGAACATAGTGAAACAGAGGAATTGACGGGTGCCCAAAAAAATGAAATTTGTAGAAGATGAAGACGAAGATAAGAAAGTAATTTAGTATTTTTCCAAGGAGCATCCCTTTCTATCTCGAATGACCACTTTTGTTTGTTCCCATCAAAAAAATAGTCTTAACTTTCTCTCTCGAACTATTTTCTAATTCGTCTAAGTCAACCCTCAGTAAAAAGGTATAGAGAAAAAATGTTTACACCCAAAGATTAAGACTTCTTCTCTCTAGGAAGCATCTGGGGCAGGGGTTCGTTGCTTTAGGAGTCGACCCTCTTATTGACCCAAAGTGGACCGTACTACGGGGGAATACTATGTTGTATCACAGTGGAGTCAGCCTAACTTCTGATAACCTGAACAATGTGTTCGGGTGAGGAGGAGGGGTATTCCATACCACTTCCTAGAAGGTATAGTGTCACGTAAGTTAAGGGTAGTCACTTTTCTCATGCTTTCAAGTAGGGGAAGACTAAATTTAACACCTTTTGTGTGGTCATCTTAGGCGCCACCAACGTATGGGGAACTTGTGCCAAAAAAAAAACAGTTCATATTTCAAATAGTGTTACAGGAGTGCAAATAGGCACACCTTCGCTGCAGGTTCGTGACACAAAAATCACGGTCCGGGGAGGGAAAAAGAGAGTTTGAGTGTAGAGATTGGTACATAAAATTTTATTTTGACATAGTTATTACTTTGTCGTTCAGATGTCGACAGGATTAGTGATCATTCAGTTATTTGGTACGCGCGAAGCAGCAATAGATTGGACAACAGTGCCGACATGTTCACGTGCCGATATGATACGGAAAGGACGATTGGTTTACAACCCACATGAAGTCTTTCTAGAGTGAGATGAGTCGTGTTTTTGGGATGAAAGCGTGGGGAATCCACCGCGAAGTTATATTTTTATGATAGAGTTTGGACAACGTATTGTGCAATATGAATCTGCACCTCATAATCCATCACGAGGTTATGACGACATGAACCTCGTCGTAGTTCACGAAGTGAATTCAGTTATAGAAAACACTCGTGAGATTAGAGGGATATTTTTTAATATTGTGTTATGGCTAAATAATCAGCAAGGTCCTTTCAGTCTCCTTCATCATGTGAGACGAGTATGAGCGAATAAATTTAATATATTTCGCATTGAGCGTTTTAATACCATCGCATTCGATGATGAGTCTGTGAGATCTGGGAACGTCTCTTGAAATGACGATTCCTTTGGGCGTGCAGATGATTAGCGGACGGCGGGATCTCACTCAGACAAGATATCTGCTGGTTCGTGACATTGTGGATGAGGAGCTGATTCGGCGTGCGGAGCGACCTTTACTTGTTCAGAATGATGCACCATTCCTTGGGTTGGGTTTGTTGCATTGCTCAGATATGGGCAAGGATTTTTTCATGACTCGCCAACGGATGTTCGAGCCAATATGGCCCGACTCCTGAATGAATTTTATGGATATACTATATGTTTTCATCGCGCGAGCAACCTCCAGTGTATTTCTCGGGTCATTGTGAGTATTAAAATTACCCTATTCGAGAATTGCTACGACGTTATTCGGATTAGGGACACTATAACTAGTCACCTTTTTCAAATGCGACAACCATTTCGCGCCATAGTTTCGAGGTTAGCCTCACGAATGACTTCCCTTTATGGTACGCGGATGATTCGGGTCATGCGAGGTGGACGCATTACCACCTTGACTTTTGACGATGAAGAGCTCGCACGACTCGACCAGGTTGAAGCAGAGGCTCGTGAGGACCGATAACTTTATCTCAGTGATATTCAGGTGCCACGTTAAGTGTCCCTATGATAGAGTCATGTTTATATGACTCTACAAGGGTAATATATACATATATATATATATGGTAGATAGGACAAACCAGATGGATAATATATGGATTGCCCCGATGATTACACTATTATCCTTATGCATTGAGGGGTAATCAAAAGCATGGTAATGCATGCTAAAAATAAGTTAATTAAGATGAGGAGAAGACTTCTTTAGGTTAAGCAGTGAGCCAGAATCAGGAAAAATATTGAGCCTCTTAGAAGGTCGTTGATCTTCATGTTAGTGGCGAAAACAATAGGAGGCTGAACATTCTTTTTGAAGTACAATGATTGTGATTTTGAATTAAATAGCCTGATAGCAACGATAGATGCTTCATCATTTAGGGAAAGAAAAAAATAATTATTGTCAGGAGGACAAAGCGACCAACAAAATTTATTCGCACCTCCAAGTAAATTGGATATGGTTGTGGAGGTGTGGTCAAATCGGGAGTTCAAGCTTCCGTCAAGAACCAGATCACTTGTTGATCTGCATTATAGCAGTAAAATTTACGTGCAGAAGTTGTTTATGGCAAGGTTCAGTAGGTGTGATGCTAGGATAACCTTGCATGATATTTTTCTTTAACAATGGTCTTCCGCCTTGGGAAAGGTCATATAAAAGTTTGTTCAGTCATATAGATTGAGATGAATAACTTTGGCAAACCATCTCATCAAGTCAAAAACATGATCTTGCATGATTTTGATATGAGGTATATGATTTTTTTTTTGTTTTTCAAGGATCGTGAAGGGACCAGGTAAAGGTTCAATGGCAGGTAGGAAGTATAACAAAGGCTCAGGAAGGAGTCCACTATAATATAATGCCAGAAATCTAAAATCAATTTATGACAAGTTGCTTATAGAGTTTAACTGTAATTAGCACAGACCAAACAAATAGAGGTAATCTATGCATGGTCATTCCTAGGCCACGCATGTTAAAAATAGTCGTAATGAAACTGATAGCACCTGAAAACTTATCACTCAAAGCTTTAGATACAGCATAACATATTCGCAAGGTGTCGGTTGAGACCGTCCTAGTCGACCAACATGCGCTTCGTACTTAGGAGATCAGCGCCCTAGGGGACGGACGGCGTTCGGGTCCACTCGGCGTTTAACCAAGCGTTTCCTATACTGCAGCGAGACGAGCAAACGCCCTTGGCTGATCTACCTCTGTGACTGCATATAAAAGTTTTCGCATGTGGGTCAGTAACTCGGTAGGGATACGCCCTAAGGGTGGTGACAACCCCTTAGGGAAAGCAAGATATGCCCCGGGGGAACCTATCCTGTCGTAGGGGACCGCGAGATGTACAGTTGGTGCACCTGGCTAGAGTGGCGAAAGAACGACGCTACCGCAACCGTCTCGACGGTTCGCGGAGTTGTTAAGTGTCGTTCCTGAGTTGTCTCTTGTTTTTTTTTTTATATATTATACTCCTCCGTGACATGGCCAGGAGGGCTCCCGCGCTTTGCAAAAAGGCGGGAGCCGATGCGCTCGACAGCAGCTGGCGGCGAATGAAACTAGTAGGGGACCAGCCAGTCATCTTCATCTTCCGTTATCTTTGTGGATCTCGTGGCGAGGATGGGGATGGTGAAGTCATAGCCTATCTATTACTGGTCTTGTACGTCACTATTATTTTGTGACGACTTCGTTTCGAGATTCTTTTTCACATATTGTGCTATTGTGTATGACTTTGCATTCGTGGTTATGTGCTTCGCGAACAAGTCAGACGAGGGTAACCGGCGTTCGGGACGGGCCGAACGCCCGAACCCGAACGCCCGAACGTATGGGACCCCTTGGGGATGCGTTTGGCCGTTCGGCCCGAACGCGGACCCAAAAAAAAGAAAAAAGAAAAACAAAAGTCGTCAAAAAAATCTGAAAAAAAAAATATGTTATGGAGAAAAATAAATTAAACAAGATTTGCCTGAGCATAACATCCAAATTCCGTACCAAATTGGAAATAAAAATAAAATACGAAAAACAAATACTAATAATAAAAATAACAAAAAACAAAAAAAGAATTAAATTTAGTGAGTGCACGAGCACGTTTTCGACACCGCCATCTTTGGCGATTTTTCATTTTTGTTTGGCATAGCTAAATGCCCTGAAAATTTACAGATGTGTACTTCACATCATGCACACCCACTTAAAAATTTTCAAAAAATAATAAAATTGTTAAGACCCCGAACTAAAGTGAAAACAAAAAGTAAAAAGTGAAAAAAAAAGTGGGCGAGCACGTTTTGACACCGCCATCTTTGGCGATTTTTAATTCATATTGAGATGAGCTAAATGACTTGAAAATTCATAGGCAGGTCCCTCACATCATAGAAAACTGACAAAAAAAAATGCAGAAAAAAATAATTATTTTTAGGCCCCGAAATAATTTTTGGCGGGGGCCGAACGCCGCCGGGTTCGGACCCCGTACGGGACCCCGAACGCCCGTACGTACGGAAGTCTGCCCCAGGACCTCCGTACGTACGGGCTGGTGACCCTATATATATATGTATATATATATATTTTCGTTATCATTTTCTGCTATTTAAAAAATATATATATAACTAGGCTACCAGTCGGGCCGCCCGCGTCCTAGGTGGCCAGCCCGTGCAAGGACCAAGGAAGATCCAAAAAAAAATAATAATAAACTCTAAAAAATCCACAAACAATTTATGTTATGCAGAAAAATAAACTGAACAACTTTTGTCATAGAGTCACATAGAATTTTTTCACCAAATTCAAAATACAAAATAAAATTCAAAAATTATTTTTTTATTTCTATTTTTGTTTTATGTTTTTGGTCGGTCGGGCAAATGACCCCGGGACACTCTGGTAGCCTAGATATATAATTATTTTCTGTAATAATTTCTTATTCTTTCTCGTTCGTTCCTTCTTTTTTTTTTCTGTGTTGTTATTTTCCGCCTTTGCGCCCTAATTCACAGTGTAACAAGTTCCACATGCAAGCAAACATATCCCACATGCAAGCAAACATATCCCACATGCAAGTAAACATGTCCCTCATGTACGGGGGCCAGACATGTAGAAGAGGACAACAAACGAGCAGTTGACATATATATACATGGTCGATATTTGTGTGCACAACGACACTTCCGTTTGATGCACCAAAATAAAATCAAAGCAAAACTTAAAAAGGTCGGTATTTGTGTACGTAGAGACATCACGGTTTTATATTTTATCTTGTGATTCCCAAATGCCATGAAAATTTACAGATGTGTATTTCGTATAATGAATAACTAATACAAAAAAGTTCCAAAGAATAATAAAATATTTGACGCGCCAAAAAAACAAAAAAAAAAAATTCAAAAATGAAACGAAAAACAAAAACAAATTAGGTTTTGAGAACGTTTCAACACCGCCATTTTTTTTTTCCATTTTTTTTTGCTTTCCTAAAATGTATACGCATGTAGCGCATATCATACATAACTCTTAATAAATCAACAAGAAACTATGATTTATAGGCCCTGATATGATTTGCGGGTGGGGTCAATCCCCGTCAGGTTCAGACCCCGAAATTGTTTATTTGAACTATATATATATATATATGTATAGGTAACCGGCGTTCGGGACGGGCCAAACGACCGAGCCCAAACGCCCGTACATATGGGACCCCTTGGGGATGCGTTCGGCCATTTGGGCCGAATGTGAACCCAAACAGAAAAAAAAAAAAAAATTCTGAAAAAAAAGATATATTATGAAGAAAAATAAATTAAACAAGATTTGCCTGAGCATTATATCCAAATTTTTTACCGCTCCAATTCACAGTGTGACAAGTCCTACATGAAAACCAACATGTCCCTCGTGTATTGGTACAAGACTGGTAAAGGATAACAAACGAGCGGTTGTGATATGTAAATATATGTATATATATGACCGATAATAATGTGCACATATGCACTGCGGCTTGATGCACCAAAATAAATTTTGAACAAAATTAGAAAAGGTCGGTATTTATATATAAAAACGAAGTAAAGAAAAAATTGTACAATTTTTTTTATTGTTTTTTGTTACCATTCTATGTTTAAAAAAATTACTCGCAACAATTTTTTATTCTTTTTTCCTTCTTTTATTTTTCTGTTTTGTCATTTTCTGTCTTTGTGCTCCGATTCACAATGTGACAAGTCCCACATGCAAGCAAACATGTCCTTCATGTATTGGGGCCATACAGGTAGAAGAGGACAATAAAGGAGCGGTTATATATATATATATATATATATATATATATACAGAGTTGCCAGGCCGAACGTACGGAGGCCTCTAAGATGACCCCCGAACGTTCGGGCGTTCAGGTCCCCGTACAGGGCCCGAATTCGAAGGGGTTCGGACCCCGCAAAACAATATTTTGGTACATAAACATTATTATTTTTTTCTTATTTTTTTTTGTGAGTTCTCTGTTATGTAAGCTACCTGTCTCTCAATTTTGAAGTTATTCTGTGTAGCCGAACAATAATGAAAAATCGGCAAAGATGGTGGTGTAAAAACTTGCTTTCCCACTTACTAATTTGTTTTTTTTCTCTTTTCACTTTTTGTTTACCCTTAATTTCGGGGCCTGAAAAAAATTATTATTTTTTCAAACTTTATTTGTAGGTTCTCTATTATGTAAGATACATATGTATAAAATTTCATGGCATTTGACAAAGCCAAAACAAAATGAAAAATCGCCAAAGATGGCGGTGTCAAAAACTTGCTCGCCCACGCAATAATGTTATTCTCATTTTATTTTTTCTTATTTTCATTAATATTATTTATTTTTCGTATTTGATTTTGATTTCAAATCTGGTAAGGAATTTGGATGTACTGTTGAGGCAAATGTTGTTTAGTTTATTCTTCTGCATGACACATTGTTTTTTCAGAACTCTTGGAAACGTTTTTGTTCTTTTTTTTGTTTTGTTTTTTTTGGTTCCGCGTTCGGCCGAACGTCCGAACGCGTTGAGAGGGGGTCCCAAATGTTTGGGCGTTCAGGTTCGGGCGTTCGGCCCGTCCCGAACGCTGGCAACCCTGTATATATATATATATAAAGTTTAGATCAATCTTTATCTGCTGAAATACAAGATGTTTAGATGGCTGCACTTCGTGCCTAAAGAGAACCGAAAGGCAAACATGAAAAGAACTGCGGAGAACGCAAACTCTCGGGCAGATGTACGGATCTAATAAGTCTTCTTGCAGATCCTAAATTCTTAGCATATTGCTACGAGACTATGAAGAGTAAGCCTGGTAACATGACTCCTGGAAAGGCGCGAAGCGCTCTTGATGGACTTACAAAAGAATTGAGCGGTTATATCAGAGTTCGGGCTCGACCGAACCCCCGCACCCGAACCCCCGCACCCGAACGCCTGCACGTTCGGAACCTCTCGGTCCGGCGTTTGATCGAACACCACACAAAATCGGCTTTTTAGAGCCCTTCCACACGGGCCCCCCGGATCACTATGGACGACTTTCGTCTCTGTTCGACTTGTAGGTCTCACAGTCAGGCAGACTTTGACCATTACACTCTACAGCTGCACAAAGCGCTAGCTTGAACCTACCTTAACGCGCCTCCGTTACTCTTTAGGCAATTTGGCTTGAGAACAAGCCCGTCACGTTTCGGAGGTCGGCCTCTGGGTCTGCGCATCCCGAAAATCGAAAAAAAAAAACAAAAAAAAAACACTCCCCCCCTCTCGGGACCCCTCCCCCAACCATCGACAGACTGATAGACAAACAGGGTGATGAGGACGGACAGACAGACTGATACGGACTGACGGACAGATAGAAAGTGCAGACAGACAGACTGACTAATATGGACTGACAGACAGATAGAAACTGACATATAACCACACAGACAGAGACCCACAGACACACTGATGGACTGACAGACGGTTCACATTTCGAGAACGAACAGACGGATTGATAGACAGACCAGCTCACGGATCGATGCACAGACAGACAGACCGACTGACTCCCCCCTCGGGACCCCTCACTCCCCCAACCATCGGCAGACTAACAGACAAACAGGCTGATGTGGAGAGACAGACAGACTGATACGGGCTGACAGACAGATAGAAACTGCAGACAGACAAACTGACTGACTAATTGGTATGGGCTGACAGACAGATAGAAATTGACCTGTAACCACACAAACAGAGACCCACAGACACACTGATGGACTGACAAACGGTTTACAAGACTCGCTTTTTTCTTGTCAGTGGTCAGCCTCAAGACTTATTTTTTTCTTGTCTTGCTTTTTCCCTTGATTTGTTTTGCCTGCGCATGTGGTGAGGCTCGGACTCGGGCTCATGTACTGTGATGCTCATGTATTGTGATGTACATGTACAGGCCGAGACAAAGTTCTGCTGCTCGTGTCCTGGGTTCCCTCGACCAACTAACACGACGTAATTGTCTAAACCCCGCATGCGAGATTGACAACAACGGGCCTCTCGTGATTTCCTCAGACCCGCCTTTTTTTTTTCCACAGGTATACCTCGCGATGAGCCTGATCCACACAAACTGATGGTTTGCATTTCAGCAACACACACACACACACACACACACACACACACACACACACACACACACACACACACATAATGTTCGTTCCCTACAAACCTGTGAATCAAACGACTGACAAACCCCCCTCTTGACCCTCCCTACATCGTAATAGTGCACAACAACAATATCCTCAATGCCTGAGAGAGAAGGTTAACAACAGTCGTATTTTTCGTCACCACTTCAAGATGCAGCCTGCCTAAACATGTGGTTTTCAGTGTTTTCAGACCTTTCACCACTTCAGGACTATTCAGGTCTTAAAATCCTGAATGGTCCTGAAGTGGTGAAAGCTCCGAAGACCCTGAAAACCACCTCTTTAGGCAGGCTGCATCCTTAAGTGGAGAAGGGTGGTTTTCATAGTCTTCGGACCTTTCACCACTTCAGGACCATTCAGGATTTTCAGACTGCCCAAAACTCTCACTTGACCACTTCAGAACACCCTTCACCACTTTAGGATGCC